>QYTT01089843.1:0-10209 GCA_006980735.1 Dasypogon diadema
GTCGGCCTTCTTGTTATTAATGTTCGTTGGTTCTGACTGTTGGGGCCTAAAGAAGATGCTGCTCATTGTGCAGACCCAGGTTCACAGAGGGGCTAGTGACCTAGTGTAGCTGTAGAGGATCAACTGGAGAGTTGCTGTTCCCCGGCAGCAATAGGTTCACAGAGATGCTGCTCGCCTTGACTGTCTACGGCTGCGAGGTTTCGAGTTGAGCAGCCTTGTGTTAAAACAACTCGTTGAGAAATTTTTACATTTTGTTTGTCCAACCAACAAAGTACTAAAAATTACTGATTTCGCTACAGATTAATTAAAAATTTTAACTTTATAAATCTGACAAAATTCAACCTTCCTTTCGCGAAAACAAAACGCTCTCAATATGAATAAAAATCTTGTTCTTTTTCCTAGACTATCTGATCCAAAATCAGCTCACCATACGCAACGTGATTTCTGTTAATTCGCCATAGAAGTAGCTACGTTAACGCGAAACCAAAACGAAGAGCAGCCGCGAAATGACACAAGTTACTCAAAAAACGAAATCTATACTCAGCTATCGACATAAATTTTTTTTAGGGAATAGGAAGAACCAGATAAGTTTTTGAAGTATATTTCAAAGTTCTGAGGTTTAGAGAATGGGAAGAAGTATATTTCAAAGCTCTGATTCTCTGTGGTTTTTTTTCTCCTTTCAGTAGATGTCGGGCTGCTACAATAACTTTTAACTTCACTTCCTTTGCACTAACATTTAGGTTAGGAATTCAATCCTTTAGACCAGTTCTGTTCTTTATAATCCACAATATATGGTATTGAGTGTTACATTTATAAATTCTTATCTTTTATAAAGGACATTTTATCATCAGAAGGCTGGTAAATCAGACGAAATTTTAGCAATCGCTCAAATTCGTCCCTTAAAAACTTTGTGATTCAAAACAAAAGAAAACCGCCAAACATTTTACATTATTTGCGAGTTATAAAGTATCAATAATGAATCATTATTTATATAGTACATAAAAAGCCAAACGTATAAACTTATATCTTCATCTAATAGTGTTAAATCTGGATCTACTGATTATACATATACATGGATTCCGCATTACATACTTAAATATCACAACACCTAGTGTCTTTTAAGACTAATCTAGTTGCGGAAAAAATGGATAATTGTCATACTCCGGAACCCCTCGACCCATAAATCAACGCGTTATTCACCGAAATTCTTACACCCTCACCGGTGGATAAATTCATTGAAGAGTTAAATATAAATCTGCATACGCTTGCATAGGCAAAACTCCATTAACCTCAAAATCAAGGGCACAGTTCTAAGCTTAAAAATGGTATAAATCCGACATTTTACTTGCAGTTCTACAGCTTACCACAATTAAATATCCGGCACTTCTAAGTGGAATTTTAAATTTACTAAATCTCGACAATTATCCTTACTCCTCATAAGTAACAAACTTTTGAAAAGAAACTTCAGCTACGACTAATCCATGCAATTTCATATACATTTGTTCAAGACACTCATAATTGAAGGAAGAGTTGGAACTCTTTGCTTTTCAATGGGGACCAGCTCTTCCGGTTCTGGGTAACGATGAAAAGTCGACATTTAGCCGCACTGAAGTTTGTGATGAGGTCGGAGAGATTGAATAATCCGGTAAATGGACTTCTACGTCAATTCCATTCCTGGGAGACTTTTATCCTACCTTCGGCTTATGTTGTCTGAGCACGTCTTTTCCTTCCTCCGTAAAATGCAGAATCATGTTAAAGGACTGTCTGCTGATCTGACAGAGATAAGAGCGCCTCAAGAGAACTGTCTCATTTTGCTTTAAGTGGGTGGTTACATACTTTGAATATCTTGCGTAGTTGTAATTAGAGACGAATTTAGCTGACATTAAATGCTGACAGTAAAATGTGGAATTCTTTAATTTTTTCTGAAGATGCTTAACAGAATCTAGAAAATTATTTCGCGCTTTTTTGAAAAAGAAAATGCTACGAAATGGCCTTGCACATTTTAAATTCAATCTCCATTATCTTGGACAAGCAACAAAACATATTCTCAAGTGGGGTAATTTTTTACATGTCCATGCTCTTGATGTAGAGCATTTATTTTATAAAAATTTAATTATTAATAATAATAATAATGAGTTTCCCTTCCAGCCCAGAGGACGCACTTCTCAGCGAGTAGTCGACAAATATTTACCCATCTACGCGTGAAGATTTCACACATTTCAAAGAAATGCGCTAAGATTGGACTCCCTGACAAGAATGCAAGGCATGTAAATGTTAGCAATGAACCCAATAAATAGACAAAGGAAGTTATTTAATAATGAGTTACAGTTAAGATTTGGCTCCCCGACAAACACGCAATCCCATAGTTAGTACGGTGAGGCCGTTTGACAGGACAGAAAAAAATAGAAAAGGTTAGTAATTAACGTTTTAACAAGAGTTAGACGTTTTTTCAGTATCATCTTGGTTACATCTAAGGGCCGATTCCAATCCAAGTCTTCGTCTTCGTCTCGTTATAACAATTTGTGACGTCAGACCGAGACAAGAATCAAGCAAGCCCGTTCCAATTGGCTTGCTTTGCTTGATTTTTAACATTTCGTTCATCTTTTCATGGTTAAGACTAACGTGCTTATTGGGCAGGAATTGATGGAAATTACACATTATATTTTCGAATTATTTGATTTTAATTGTAAAAGCTATTAGCTATGGTAAATCAAAAATAATACAAAAGAATATGCGTTTTCTTAAATAAAACCTATCCATAATTTGCATGAAGTCAACTCAAAGGTTAACGTGATGAAGTGTTATACAAACAAACCAAGATTCAAGTTGTCTCGGTCTGACGTCACAAATTGTTATAACGAGATGAAGACGAAGACGAAGAGCTGGATTGGAATCGGCCCTAAATCAAAGAGCTCCACAACACGGTTAACAGCCGCACACATGCGATTAACAGGTTCACACTTATCTTAGTTAGTTCTAGAGAAGTTGGTATGCAAAAGGGGGATATCTCTCAAGTTGTGAATATTACCCCTGAGGGATACCCTGGCGGTCTGGCACGGAGCACCGCATATGGGAATTCAGGGGATGGTGTATGAAAACTATGTCAGCAGGTCGTTTCTCCACGGATACCATACCAAGAAGATTAATTCGCTCGTTATATGGTGAAAGAATCAGAGGATTGTTCCATGGGAGGTCCCTAAGCGTAAATGCAATGAAACTGCACTGAACAGACTCAAGACGACCGATGTGGACAGCGTAGGAAGGATTCCATACCTGCGATGCAACATGGAATTAGCCCTAAAGATGTGTGAAATAAAGTTAAGCTTGGAATAAAGCAAGGTCATTGACCGACTGTACCCGAGAAATATTTTCAGATTATTACCAAAACCTGTAATTGTATTAGAGGTAAATTCAGGTAAGTTTGTGGTAGTAGATCTGACCGAATGAACTATAGATTCCAACAGCTAAAGTATATAAGACAATTTAGCTATTGGTCTCTAATTTGAAATCTAGTTCCTACTGCTTTTTTTATGAATAGGTACAATGAAGGAGTTTTTCCATAGTTTTGAAAAACACCCGCTGCAATGCGACTTCCGAAAAAGAATGCGCAGAGGGACAACTAGTACCTCAGAGCAAGATTTAACTACCTCCGGAGGTACCCCATCAGGACCTGCAGTGAAGCCATAGACATTGATATGAGTAAAAATGATCTCATCAGAAATAAAGGACGATGTATCTGCCACACCTGGATCAGCCTCAATGTGCCTAAAATTGTCAACATCTGGTGCGAAGTCGGAAGGATGAAACGCGCCTTCGAAGAACGTGGCATTGACAATATACCCCTCATAGAGAGTGAAAGAGGGAGCTTTGAACTCGTTATGGCACTTAACAAAATTTTGGTGCTCCGACGGGTCTCTAGTTCTGAGAAAGGCTTTCCAAAACTTAGTCTTTCTGTTCCTCAGCCTTCTAATTTCTCTATTAAATGATGGAGGTGATGTGGAAGATACTGTTTGATGCTCAAAGTGTACACAGAAAGCAAACGCTTCGAAGATCTTTATGTAGAACATGTTAACATTCGCATCAATATCATTATTACAAAGCAGGGCCCCATGCAGCGAGTCTACTCGAAATGTCCGTGAGATCTACCTTTTTAAAGTTAAAAAAGTAATTCGATTCGTCATACTGGCTAATATTCTCGGACTCATAACATACGGGTATGGCCCATCTTCCCATACGATAGGAGTCAACAGTTGACAAAATAGTAGAAATTGGTTCGACTAGTGTTAGTTTGTTTAGAACAGAAAATAAGATCCGTCAGCCTACCCAAAACATTCCTGACATTGTTCACCTGATGCAAGCCTAAAGAGGAATTGAAATTCGTCGGTTATCGTTTGGGAAGGTAGTCCTCGTCATCATCATTATATACCTATTGAATATTGGGTAAGTTAAAGTCGCCAAGGAAAATAATTTCGTCTGTAGAGCTCATCACATCAGAGATCTGATTTAAATAAAGTATTAAGATGTCAAAGGGACTCGCCCATTGTTGTCAAAACAATTTAACGAGTTAGGAGGAATATAGCAATAGAGAAGATACATATAAGTTTTGGCTAGAAAAAGTGATCTTTAGAGCGACAAGTTCTACGTTAAGATTGGTTGAAAAAGCAGGAAGCGATAGAAGAGTAAAATTTAGCTGGGTTTTGCATGCGATCAGTACACCCCTCCCCCCTTCCGCATCAGAATCAACGTATCTGTCTCTGCGGAAACTTTGATAGGACTGGTCAATAACTTCGGCATCACTACCAGCTGAGAAATGAACCTTTTGGGCTAGAAGGAAAACTCATTATAAATCCCATGATGTAGCCAGGTCTCCGTGAGGACAACAACATCAAAACCAGTTCAAGTTTTAGTTCGTAATCCCCTTATATTTTGATAGTGTAGGGAAAGCGTTCTTAGTTTTTTGCACTTGGCTCACCGGAACGCGCGAGCCCATCTCTTGACTCACCGAATCACTGCGGTCTCCTGCGCGGAAAGAATTCGTGAACAAGTTTTTAAAAATGTTTCCTTAATACTTTAATGTTAGAGAGTTGACTTTTAATTGATATAAGATACAGTGAGCAAATAATAGAGTGATATAAAAAACTTAAAGGGCTATTTATGTTCATCAATATATAAAGATTTTATAGGTGGTTTCGCTTCAAAATTCTTCACACACTTCAAGAAAAGTATGCATTTTTAAAATATAAATACACCGAGTAATCAAGAATATCAAAACAAAATGAAATTATCCAACTTTTTTTTTATAGTTGTTAGTTATAGTGCGAGGTGACCTACCCTCAATATAAGACTTCCCATCTATAAAGCATATGTTCTGCCGTTTCAATCTCTGTCGACATTAATTATCCTGAAAGACTGATTTTTTGAAATGATAGTTTGACGCGCAATAAGTAAGGAAGTCAGTAATTGTTTTCATCTCAATCTTGTTAAGCGATAGGAACACGTACGCGCTATCTCTCGAACAGGTAGTAAGCCCTTTCGCCTGTCTTAGTCATGGATGATCATTCCTCCTTGATCCCTACTGCCCAGCTATTAAGACTTATCCGAACTTAGCTCTTTGAGCAGTCGTAGAAAGGTACGGGTCCAATGAAGGGCGATTTTATACCGTCCTTTGCCATCCGGTCTGCAATGTCGTTACCCTCGAAGCCCCCATAATTCGGTATCCACATCAAGATGAATCTATTGTGCTGTGCCAACAGCAAGATATTCCGGTAGCCTGAACTCATTAAGAAATGAGGCGAATACCTCACTGTCCGATATTGTACAGGTTTTGCCTGTATTTTCCATCCTTTTGTACTCCAAATTCACATATTTGCAAATTAATTTCACCTTTTTGCAAATTAAGTCCAACCTTTTCAATTCAAATACAACCCTTTGCAAATCAAATTCATCCATTGAATACAAATTTTTCTTCTTAAGCTCTTAATTTCACAGTTATTTCATGGTCACATTCAAGGAAATTCCATTTTTCATTAGAAAAGCTTGATTTATACAATTTACGATATTTTTCAAGAAATTTTCAGTAAACTATTTTTCATAATAATTTAAAGGTGTACAGAGACAGAAGAACTGATTGTTGATCATCTGACTTCATAGTACAGGAGAGGCATCTTCTTAAAGAGACACCGCACTAGATATTCACCGAAAATCTAGTTTAGTCTGGTCTAGCCTATTCAGTCCTTTCCGGTCGTTCATTTTCCAAGATAAATGGCGAAAATTAAGGAAATAAAAATCAAAAGTACTTAAGGTCAACGCAAAATAACAGATAAGTTTTTATATAAAATTTTAAAATTGTGACGAGTTTGCCGGTGCAATTTTTACCATCAATGGTCCGACCTCAGTTAAGTATTCCTCTGTATTCACTCAATTTTCATAGCATTGTATTATTCGTCCAGCTGGGAAACTGTTACAGTTCTATTGAAATTATTTGCACATTGTGAAATTTGTCTTTTTTTATTTTCTTCAAGTTGCTGCACATTTCGACGATTCAAAATATTTGGGGCGTTTTAATGTGCTGCCACTGATAAACGACTCATTAAATTGTAACGGAACTGTATAAATAAAATGTAAAAATATTAATTTCCGTGAACAGAAATGGATTTGTTGTTGTTGAAAAAGTATATTGCGTGAAAAGAATGAGTGGATTGGTCAAATTATGGTAGGAATGCGGAAGTGATTGAAATAAGTACGTAATGATGTTGGTCTAGGACCTAGGTGAAGTGAAAAAATCTCAGGCTTTATATGTGAAGACTTCACAAACTCTAGTTCTAGTGCATCATCATCACAAGTGACGTGAAGAAGAAAAAATATTTCTCAAAACACAAAAAATCAAAACACTTGTTTTCAGCGAATCACGGCTCGAATTTACGAGACAATCCAAGATACCAGGCGTTTCTGATTCAAAGGAAAGCCAATTTCTTAACTCTTCATCACCAGCAGCATTAAGTAATTTACAATTTTTAGTGAAAAATATTTATATTTTCCATTTGCTTGCAGTTTTTCTGGTTATTTTTGTGTCTGTGTAGGTGGTTTGTTATTCGGACCGTGTCGGTTGTTCCTCTTTGCAGCCTGTTTTTTGTTTGGGTCGTTTTCGTTTGTTTTGTTGTTGTGTTTCATCTCACTTGTTGTCATTTTATGGTATTGCCAGAATAGCGACGCTTCCTACTTTTAGTGACTTTCTATTAGTTATATATTTCTATATTTTTGTTCTGTTTATATTTTCGATTTTTATTTTATTGATATATGCGAGTTGAGACTAGCTGAGCGGGTCGCCGTTAGAGATCCGCATGACCGAATGCTTTGCGTGCGATTCTAGGTATAATCCCCTAAAAGTTTATATTGTCTGCAGCAGCTGTAGTGTGTTCTCCCATCCTAAATCCATTGCGGGAAATGGGCGCAATACGAACAAGATCCAAGAGATTAAAGGCTATGCTGGTACTGGTCGAAGTGCCGGAAAGTTCATCACGGGGCGGTGCTGGAACATGTCGGGATCAGGATGCGACTTTGAGCGTTCTGTCAGGGATGGCAACTCCGTCCTCATATCAGCGGGCAAGGACGCGAATGTTGGACAGGGTGTTTTCGATGTAGCCCACGTTTTTGGGGACAAAAGTGCGACCGTTCACCCTTTGCATGCGGATGTGGTGCCTGTTGATTCCTCTGTCCCCCCAGTAAAGTGCCGCGGCCATCTCTCCATTGGAGGGTGTGGGTGGTACTTCGGGGGTGTGTGTCTTGCCCTCTTTCGCCTATGGACGAACGGCCCTGGTGACTGAACGCTCTCCGACTTCAGTTTCCGTGGATCCGCCTACATCCGTCATGGATTTGCCATCTGCCCCATTGGGTGTGGAGGCACTTCGAGAGTCTGTAACAAGCTCGTCTGCGTGGTTGGTCCTGCCGTCTACGGGCATTTCGCTGACGGTTGCTCGATTGCCAAGGGTGTTTTGTGTGTCTCATATGGATCCCTCCAGTTCTGCCAGTGATGTTGAAACCTACGTCCGAACTGTTGATTCTTCCATTCCAGTCTGTTGCGAGATGATTTCACGGAGATTGGTATCCTCCTTTAAGATAACGGCGACCCAGGCTGTTTTCGACTTGATCTACTTTCCGCTCAGGTTTATGGCCAGATGGTATTGTTGCACATGGGTTTGTCCCTCGGAAAAGAGCTTCTTGCAGAGATCGTTTCTCCATGATGGTCTTGCGTCCTGTGGACTTAAAAAAACTAGAAACGCTTTCAAAATTACAAAAAGGTCAAATTAAAACCCAAAAACAATAAATAACAAAGAAACAATAAAAAATTATAATTAAAAAGGTAGTAATTCATAATAGAGAAAAACTAATTACAATTCAAAAAATAAAAAATTAAAAAATATTAATTCAAAATTTAAAAAATAATGAAATTTTAAGTGAGCTGTAAAGAGAAGAATATTTATACCTTGAAATGGACAAGAATTCAGAAAGAGTGGGACAAACGAATCACACCTTAATGCACATATACCCGAGGTAAGTGCCTCTGGAGAGATAGTTTCCTCATGGAAGAATGAAGAAGGTAGTCTCCTCGTAAAAAAGGATCAGGAATAGTCTCGGATTTTCTCCTCGTGAAGTGGCGACGAGGATAATCTCCTCGTAAAATGTTGACGAGGATAATTTCTTCGTAAGAATAGCGCCGAGGATATTCTTCTCATGAAAAAGAGTCGAGGACAGTCTCCTCGTAAAATGATGACGAGAATAGTCTTCTCGTAGGAAGAAAGCCGAAGATAGTTTCCTCATGCCATGATATTGAATTAGGATAATTCCTTAGTTTTGAATATTCGTCAACAGGGATGATTCCATTGACCTAGAGCGATGTACTATTTTAGAATCACCAAGTAGTACCGGATAAACTCCTTGATACTTACTTGCGTTAAGCCAGCCAAAAGTGACCTGGTCTTCTAGCCATCGATGTGGGGGTTTTATAGCAAAATTTGCTCAATGCATCTCTTTCCGATACTTTAAGTTTAAATGGTGCATATGCCAGTTCGCATAAGTTTGCTCTATGTTGTTATGTTAAGCAAATTTTGTGGCTTCGCCAAATGTTCAGAAACAAGAAGAAGATGACTTGACAAATTGTCAGTTGCAATGGAGAAGATGAGAGGCTAGGAAAGGAGGTTAAAACTGTTACTGATTTTTATTCCTTTACACGTATATAACTACTACTATAAAATAGTTGGATTTGGGTCTAATTAGTATCTGCGTGCCAAATTTTATCCAATTACTTTGAGGCATTTTCGTTTGATTATAGCAACCCTATAAACCCTACAAAAGTGTTGCTAATTAGTTATGGCTTGGTAAATTTCAAAAAAAATTTTTTCCATAACTCCTAATATTTCTACATCGCTTTGCACAAAATTATTCTCACCAAAAACGAATTTGTAATTCCCATGAGAATAAATGATTACCTGTTAAAAATTTAAGCCATGTTGTCAAGTCAGACCCGAATTAATTTGTAAGAATGAAAACGATAAGATACTCACCTGATATGATGAGAATTGTATTTTGTTAGTTCTATACTCTAGTTGTTAGTCAGTTTATAAGAATAGATTATAAATTATGTTAAGAACTAATGAGTGCCAATTGAATAAAGTGTTTGTGTTTGTGTGACAGTTTTCCTCGGACACCTAACTTTGGCAGTACCAATTTAAGCTCCTATCGGAATTTATTTTCTTTTTTTTATTTTATTAAGAGAATAACTAAAATATATAAGTGGCACAGTCGAATTTTATTCAGAAGAAAAAGGATCCAGTGAATTGAATTGACCAGTGTGTTAAGTGCATAACGTGTGAAATACAGCAGTTTAAAGTGCCCTTTACTAAACTACGAAGAAACGCCCACTGTTACTATGGTACTGCAAAGGAGAAACCAAAGAAATAGAGTTATAGACGAAAGCAGGAGGATGGTTCAATCAGCACAACCAAATACAATAGAGCAGTGTCTGATCGCTCTCACCGACATCATCAACAGATTTTTCTGTTGACGATTTGTCTGTTTGTCATTCAGCATTCATCACGTCCGTAGACAGGATTTTGGTAGAATATGGTCATAAAAAAATCGTAGGATCGTCTAAGAACTACTTCGGGATTGCACCCGCAGCAACATGGAACGAATATAAGGTGAAATTAAAAC
>QYTT01089843.1:20246-39932 GCA_006980735.1 Dasypogon diadema
ACGTTTTACAGTCGTCCCTTTCAAGCAATTTTGACCTTATTGCCTTCACTGAAACTTGGCTGCATCACGAATCTAAAGCTAAAGCCACTAATACACAAGCCAAGGAAATGTTAAGATATGCACCAAGTACCAACCCAATAAAAAGAAAATTTTTAAAAATGACTAATAATCATTCTAAAAATTTTAGGTCAATAAAATAAAAAGAAAACAGTAAAATATTCATAAATCGTTAATACTGCTCTTCAAGGCATGAGAAAGCAAAGTTCCCTGCCTACGAAAACAGTGCAATCCCTGTGTGGACAAGGAAATTAATTCGCAGTCATGTGTACAAAAGGTAAAATTATAGAAATAAAGTCAATAACCAACAAAAACGTAAGTAATTTTGATATACATATATTACCTGATTTAGGCCTCGCCTGTACTAGCTATGACTCGCTAACATACATTCTAACACGTAGTGACCTTTTTGGACCCAATGGTATTTATTACATGGGTCAGACATTGGCGTCGATAGGCAGCAGGTATTGATACCATGATTCGTACTGTAGTTAGTACACACATGCGGCTATTGTATAAACCGTAAAATACACAGGTACACAAATTTCTGGCAGATATCAAAATACTCCAAACTTCAAATCTTTATGCGTAAAAAATTTATATTTTGTTTACGCTCTAGTTTTACAATTAAACGGAGGTATTAAAGTAGTAGTAGTTTAAATAAGGCCCAAGCCTCCACTAACGAACGACACCACTCCGATGTCGCTGGATTAACGCACGTTGAATTTATAAACAATTTTCCCACGGTAGTCTCGGTAGAGAAACCGAAAAGTTTGATGGTTTATAACTTGAAAAGGAGGGGTCGTAGGGGGGAAGTCAAAGGGCGTTCATTCTTCATGATTTCTGCTAAGAAGTACAGTGGTATGTACATGTTCAGTCAATTCAGGGACACCCTGTATACTTTGAAAATTTCTCTACTTTACACACTCAATCAAGTATGCAAACTTTAGAATTTGTACAAGCGAAAACATGAGTATGCTGGTTTTGTAAAAACAAAGAAAGTAATTAAAAAGTTGAACAGAAAGAGTTTGTAATTTTAACGAGTGAGTTTCTTAATAAATAATGTTAATTAAAATGTGTAAAATAGAATTATGTGACAAGTGTGTGCTTTAAAAAATAAATAGTTATTGTTAATAACATTTTGTAAAACCAAAGGATTGGCGATTAAGCATTTTTAATTTAGAAAGTTTGTACGACAACTGACGTAACTATAATCGTACGTACCAATTTATATTTCATCAGTAATGAAATAGAAACTGTGCGAGAAATCGAACTATACTCTGTTTTTTTAATCCAGTCACCTGTATCCTTATGGGCAGAAGCTTTTTGCTAATTTAACGAATTTGCAACTGTTGATCTCGTTCAAGAAATAAAATTTAATAATGTTCATGAAAATGTTTTAGGAAAGTGCAGAGTATTGTGGAATACCTCGTCGTGTCCCAAATCATCCGAGCCTATAAAAGAAGCTTTTGGTCAAACCTTAAACAGACCCGTAATTATGCGATGAAATTCGTTATTCGACGAGTTGTAAAAATTGCTTTTAGTAAAAAGAAAATCCCTGAAGCAGTGCAAAAATTAAATAGTCCACCTTTTACAGAAATAGATTTATTTATTTGGAAAAACATATTCAATGTATGACTTCACTTGCACTGCAATCGATCGCCTGTAAAGTGAAAGATCTCAATATTATGGCGATTCGATTCCTTCTCTTCTGGAACTAATTAAGAAATATTAGTTGCTTTTGGAAGAAAAACTGGCTTTTTATAGACCTTTAGTAGAGAAGTTGATAGAAAGCGTGAAAAGAAAGTTTCATAATTTTCTGAGCTTTGGACTCGAAGCAAATGATGCAGCAGTTGCTTCATTTTCCCATCCAATTTGAAAAGGACGATGGTTTGCAGCTATAAATTAAGAACGAAGAAGCCATTTTCTTGATATGTTTAAAAAAAGCTGTAGCTGTTGAGCAAAGTAAAATGAATCCTCCTATCCGCAGCCCAAGTAAGGCATGTGCCAGCGGCGGTTTTTATATCAGTACAGAAGATATTTTACAAGAACAAAGCACAAAGGAATTTTTGTAGTTTTTTAGTTTTCTTTTCCCTTTTTTCATTCTTATTATATACGGGCTTTTGTACGTTTTCTTTACTCCACCTTTGCATTTTTCTGTTTTTTATATGAACTTTAAAGTTATAAGTTCATTTTTCGTTTGTTATAGATGCTTAAGTGACACTCGGAGAATTCTAGAAATGCTTTAAGACTACCCAGCAATTCAAGAAGTGTTGTTAGTTCTCTCCCAGATGAGTTATTTGAGGCTAAAATCTAATGAATTGTAAGAGTTATGGTAATAAGCTATTATTTTGTAATATTTGGCAAATTATTACATTTCAATCTATATTTTGGCTTCATTACCCTTCTTTTCGAATCTGTATAGAAGCCTAGAATCACATAAGTTTTGTAATGGTTAGGGTAAAGTCTGCAATGCCCGGATAGCTAAAGACTAGTGCCCGGGAACTTACACACAGCTAAGAAAATTAATGTAGAAACACAAAATATTAGCACAGGTTTTAGATGAATGCCTGGACAAATAGAATTCAAAACCCGCTTTGTAATTTTCTATTTATATATTAATTTTCATGGTAGATTACTTCTACAATCCGCGCATTTGTAATATTCGGGCACTGTTGTATTTACCATAATTGGCGAATAAAATATTTAAATATTTATTATATCCTCCTGTTAAAAGAAATTATTTCCATTAACACGTTATTTCCGAACAGTTTTATTAATTTATTTGTTATTTATTATTTACACTGTTTATTTTATTTGTTATTTGATAGCAAGGGATAAACGTGTATTTGAATAATTCCCAAGTCTGCAAGTAACCTTATTCGTTATTTGCGATTATTTAACCAAACTATCTGCTTTTTGTTATTTAAATAAAATAAGCCCAGGTCTGCTTTCAACTCATCCGCAAATTAATGCAATCAATTCATTATTTTACATAGCTACTGCTGGTATTGGGCGACAATACTTGCCAGATATTTAGGCAGATATACTTAGAAGACCTTGAGTATATGCATTTGCCATTATATTGAAATCTTTAAAGTGCAAAAACGTTGTTATGCAATACCATTCTCTTCACAACAAAACCAAGCCCTTCAAATTTATTCTCAAAAAGTTCCCTTTACAACTCTGATAACCTTGAAGATATACGTATATCATTCCTGCTAAAATATCTTAAATAGTTCAATTCCAAGACGACCTCCCACCGTGCACACGCCGCGAAAGTAAGTATCTTGTGAATTAAGCTTTGCTTGTAAAAAACGCAACAAAGCACTCTCGTGTCTCTACGCGATAATCGAAGCCCATTGAGTGGGAAATTTTATTACTGTGTCTATGTGTCTATGCACGTAGTAATAATACGCGCCAAATACAACCAAAGGCACAAAAACGTATAGGAAAAATGTTTAGCTCAACCTTCTAGAATAATAAGGTAAACAAAGGATCCCAACAAATAATCCAATATTCTAGGAGCTTGCATGCAGTAAAAGTTGTGACGGTGCCAGGCTTCAACAGGATTGTACGGAAATTCCTTAGAAAGCTTTTAGTTTGCTTTGAAACGCCACGTGAAAAAGACATTTCCCTCTTTACAAGAAAAGGGGTTAATTGTCCAAGTCCGACAAGTGAAGCACAAAAAACAGCACCGTGACCAGCAGTCATAACGCTATCCAGGACGGGAGCAGTCAAACGAAACTGACCTAGTGCATATTACCACCGTAGTAATCAATTCCTCCCCTACACAAAGCAGTCCAAAATCAATAACAAACTCAGGAAAGAATCGAAACACCTGCTTTCCGCTTGCTTTGCTGCAGGAGTGGATTCAGAATTCCCTGGCAATGCTTGGAACAGTCGACTTTTAACTTCGATCCAACGCAGTGTTCTTGACTTGTTTTAAACGTCCAGAATGTTCCCACAAACTGAATTAGATAACTACAAGTTGCAAGTTGAGCTCCTTCAGGAAAAGCTGAAAAGGAGGTGAGCCCAAGAACTCTGTCACTCCTTTTTAATGTCATCTTGATTACATTTGTTCTTTTTACAGTGAAGAGCAACGCAAGCAGTTAGAGGAAAAATTCGAGAGCATCATGAGGAAAAGAAGTGAACAGTAAGCAGCAGTTGGCGTTTTTCACGTTATTTTGCGTTGAATAAAATATAAAACCTTTCACAGGGAAAAAATGATGAAAATGAAGAGCAAAATCAAATACCAACAGTTTTTGGAAGAACAACGTGAGCGCAACGAACGTAATAAAGCTCTTATCAAACTAATGGAGCGTGTTGACCAACAGGCTGCGGCACTCGCTGCTAGAAGTGAACGACTGAAAATGATGAAGGTATGTCATAGACGCACCGAAAACAATCGGCAGGAAAATCTAAGTTTTTATCCTTGCAGCTGCAGTACGAGCTCTACTTCGCGAAATTACTACAGGTGCAAAATATGAGATCTATTCAAAACAGCCCGCGACACTACCCCATGATGCCTTTGAATCACATCGTCACAAATACCAATCTCCCAATAGGAATTCAGGATATTTGTCAATCTTCAAGCAATTTATCTAAGAGTTCACCAACAGTTCCAGAAAGCTGGAGTATGATGCCAAACAACATCAGTGCTAGCAGCAGCAATTTGCCGTATCGATTTCCGGGCAATGTGGACTATTTCAATGGGCAAATTTTGTTAAGTCAGGACCCCTTACAGAGGCAAGTCAATTTGAAATCGACTTTCGGAGATTCAATGGCTTCAACCCACGGATATCCAGCACAAATTGGTACTTTTGCTGACACAAGGCGGAATCCAATTGAATTCGAGCATTATAAGCCCCCTGATTTGAATATGGCATCTGCCTACATGGCCACCGCCAGCCCTTTGCGAACCATCCGACCAGATAATCATAATCGAAATCTAAATGAAACCCAAAGTTTGGGACAAATGAACAATGAGAGCGATTTTAATGGCAAAGTCGAATTTAACGGATATATCCAGAGGCAGGTGGATATTCAACGCCCGCCGTATCAGATGTCGACATCAGACAAATCACCAAACATAAAACAAGATGACACACATGAAAGGATGGTAGCTGAAGTAAATGAGGACGACAACAAGACAGATGCTGTGGAGAAGCATGATGAAAAATCGCAACCAATGAATACTGTTCAAAGAGACATTACACCTATGGATGAGGGGAAACGGAAGACTGATGAATCCAAAGAGAGTTGGTTATCGACAGAAAAGTCTATGAAAAAGGTGCAAGATTTATTCTCACCCAATAACCTTTTGAACAACACAAACACAATAAATGGTGATAAGCCGAGGACTCCTGTTATGTGGAATTTTAGTGGCCGAATTGATCCGCAGGATTCAAGCTACCCCATTCAACTTGGGAAGAAGGAGAAACTGACTATGGAGAATATTGAAAATGCAATTTACGGTGAACGAATCAGCCCTCTAACTCGGAAAAAGGAACTCGCTCTGGAAATATTGCCCAAATCTCCTGAGAAGCAGATATTTATGGGAAAACAAGATATTAAAATCGAGCCCGTTTTGAAGCAATCCGATGCCATCAAGGAATTGGAAAATCATGAAGAAAAAACGGATTTAAGTGAGAAAGAAGAAAAGGGTGTGGAAGGAGAGGCACCTGAAATCACTGCTCAAGTTGAAAGCAAACCATCAACTCCAGTTAGTGAAACGACCGCGACACCCCCTCTAGAAAAGCCAGAGTCTCACGGACCTGAGACAAAGTCACAAACGAATCTCACATCAGAAACGACCTCTAATCAGCAGTATCCCGAAGGTTACTCTCAGAATTATGAGGAATCACAACAGAAATCGACCGCTGGAGAAAATCAATCGTCGTCATATTCTGATCTGCAATATGACGAAAGCAAGCCCACTGAGCAACAGCCAGCAGAATATCAAAGCAGTCCAGGAAAGGAATATCCACAAACTGCTGAAGGATCGCAAGAACCTTATGCATCAGAACAATATCAAGCCCAGGACTACTCTTATCCGGATTATACACAAAATCAAGAATATGCTGATTACCAAGCAGGTCAATATCAAGGAGATTACAGTCAACAGCCTTATGATCCAAATGCCTATGGATATAACTATGATCAACAAGATGGTGGAGTATATCATCAAACAGACGCATCTTACCCACAAGCTGAGGGATCCTATCAACAACCTGATGGGACATATCAACAAGTACCTGGATCATATCAAGAAGGAAACGAAGCTTACCAAAGAAGTGGAGTGTACCAACAGCAAGATGGGAGTTATCAACAAGGTGAAGGATTTTATCAGGATCCCAGTCAGCAAATGTACGCAGGAGACGATTACAATTCGCAGTCATACTCTGGAGCAATGTATCCCAATCAGTACAATGGAACAGAATACACAAACTATGAAGAACAAAAGTCAGACCAAGGAAACTCAGATAAACAAGGGCTTTCTACAGTATCTGGCCCCACTTCAGAAACGCAAAATGAACCGACAGCACCACAGGAAAACATGTCTTTACAAAATACCTCCCAAGCTCAGAAAGATAGTGCTGAAGAAAATGTTATTTTGCCAATGCCCCCGCATCCAGCTGTAATGCCACCTTCGATTTTGGCAACGGAAAAGCCAGTTGAATCGAATGCCAATAAAAAGAAAAAGAAGGTCAACTTCGTCGATAGCGAAACGGAGGAAAGTTCATCAGCTGCTGCTCCACCCAAGCCAGAAAATCCACCTCAAAACAATGACGAAAGTGATTTCGATTTTTCTTCTAATTAATAGTTCGCATGATATTGTATTGTTAAGAATTATTATGAGGCTTCTCTCCTTGTTTTTAAAGTGTTTATAAATAAATGTTACGAAAAGCAGTCTGTGCTGCAAAACTACGTGACTGTGTTTTGATATTAATCAATCTGAATAACTTTTAAAGAGCATCGGTTTGAAGAGTTGAGATTTGTGGAAATTAAAAAAAAGTGAGCGGTTTTTAGGTAGGTATAAAAATGTGATTTAATAACAGCTGTGCAAGGATACGCAAAGCATGCGACTTCTTATTTTATTCTACATCTACGTGAGAAATAACAAGCGAGCTCACTTTGTGAAGTAATTCCAAGACATTATTAATTGAAACAAATTTTCCTCAAAAATACCTACGAATTTTCCCAATAACACCTGAAATGAAGTTGTTGCAGAAATTATAGCTGGTGCAGAGAATTGACTACAATACTGAATTAAGGCTAGATAAAATAATATTATTGGAGTCCAGTTGATTAGCTGGTTTTTCTCTTGAGTCTTTGTGTAAAGACGGTCATGACTTTTTCTTGAATTCGAATGATAAAGAAAAGATTATTTATCCGTCTGATAACCTCGTACCATCCACTAGCAATTCTAATGTTTGCTCAACTCCATCCCTACGTAGAAAACTTGATTGGTGTGATGCACTGTGAGATTAGGTCACATTCCCGGATATGTTCTCTAATCTTTTCAAGGAAAACTTGAGTTTTACAACTAGCATGTAAGAGAAAATTTGAGTTCTAGTGCACTGAAAGAAGTTTAACGGCGGATGTTTTGAGAGCTTCCTTTAGAAAAATTCGCATGCTAGTATGTAGTACAATAGGTAGCAGTTCGACTCATGTTAATTTTGATGATACATTAAGGCTGTGTTGAATGAACGATGCCATCATTCAATTGATCCATTTAAGATAGCATAACGTCATGCGTTTTTCACCTACCATTTTTAATAAAGCTCTGCAAAGGAACGATTCAAGCAGGGCCGACTGAAGCCCTATACAAAGCCATGAAACAACATAACTTTTATTTCAGTATTCATATTCATATTAAAGAATGCATGACCCTTCGTTAGACACTTGGGTAATTTCCGGCGGTATATATTGACAGACACACCCCCTAACTTAAGTAAATAATTTAGTTAAGACGATGTATCTCGTTCACCCATGACTATTCGATACCTCTTTGTCTCTTACCTACCCCCACGTATTTGGATACCATTAAAATATTGTCCTGCCCTGTAAGAAAGCAAAAGTGAACTCTGATGAATCTATACCCATACATATGCGGTTAGTGGGTTCATATTTACCGTAGTTAGTTCTGGAGGAGTTAATATGAAGGAGAGGGACAGACCTCAGCCCTGAAGGATACCCTGCCGCGAATCTCCCAAGAGTCAATATTATCGTTCAAGAGCTGGTGAATGAAAATTATGCCGGCAACTCCGCGTCGCCTCTCCAGAGAGGCCAGGTCAATAAAATTTAGACGCTCGCGATAAGGCGGGAGGATCATAGGATCGTCCCAAGGCATATCTTTGAGAGCGAATCTAACGAATCTGCGCTGAACCGACTCGATGCGTTCGACGTGCACGGCATAGAAAGGATTCCATACCTGAGACGCGTGCCCAATCAATAGTCTGACGAATGAGCTGTATAATGTTAATGAAACCTGACGGTCGGAGAACTCCCTAGACCAGCGCATAATGAAACCAAGCATTAAATTACCCTTGTAAACTATTTGGTTAATATGGGAAATAAAATCAAGCTTTGAATCAAGCCTCACGCCAAGGTCGACAACTGACTGCACGCGAGGGATGCTGGCCGTGGCAAATGCTAAGTCAGTAGCTAATAGTATCACGCCTTCTAAAGAATGACATAACCTCGCACTTACTTATGTTGAGCTCTAAGTTGTTGTGGCCACACCAAGAATTGAAAACATTCAAGTCCTCTTGAAGATAAGTACAATCGTCAATATCATTGATGAAGGAAAAAATCTTCATATGGTCAGCATAGAACAGCACATTAGAATGCCTCAAAAGATGCACGACATCGTCAATAGAAAGGACAAAGAAAAGAGGACCCAGATGACTACCCTGGAGTACCCCGGACGTAGACCTATCAGACAGATACGACTGAACCCATCTCAAAAATAAAGTTGGAAAACCCAGTTTCTGTAATTTAAGTAGAATAACGGAATGCGACAATCTGTCGAAGGCCTTGCTGAAGTCATTATAGATGCAATCAATTTGCAAATTATTTCCAAAACCGATTATTGTCTTACAGGTAAATTCTAATAAGTTTGTTGTAGTGGACCTGCCTGACACAAAACCGTGCTGATTGGATTGATTTGTAAAAAGTACGCGGATCATTGAATAAGTTATCGCGAATATTAGCACTATTCTCCTCGTAAAGAGCGGAGGAAATTATCTTGAACTCGTTAAAGCAATGCACAAACCGCTGGTGATTTGATGGGTCCCCAGTCCTGAGAAAGGCCTTCCATAGTTTGTTCCTCCTATTCCTCAGGACCCTCATCCTATCCTATCCTATCTCATTAAACGAGAAATATTTGTATATATATTTGTAATCGTGTTTTCGAAAACGGCTCTAACGATTTCAATAAATTTTACAATATAGAGGTGTATGGAGAGGAAAAGTCGATCTATCTAGGTCTCATGTCTGAAAAAATTCGTTTTCTCCGTATTTAAAAAACAGGTTTTGTTTTCGGAGTTACGTACATTTTTATTTAACCACGCGAAATTATAATAAAACGGTAAAACTATACGCTGTATTCAATGCTGAATTGTCAAATGAAAAGTAAACATCTGTCAAACAAAAGCTAATTTCCGAGCATGATTTTCCTAAGACACAAACCTTCGAAAACTAAGTAGAAAGGGATTTGTCATATAAATTTCCTTTTCAAATGGCTCACGGCCTTTGTTTGAATTTGATTGTTATTGTAATTAATATGTGTTTTCCACCTAAGGTAATATTAATTAAAGCACAATTTATATTTTGTACAAAGCCAACGAAAAAATACTAAAGAAAGTAATAATTTAATTTTAGAACTTGGTATCCACTTAATTTTGTCATTAGACAACAAAAACCGAAAAATAGCTTTGTCTTATATGTCACTCGTTGGACCATGCTTTTTAACCGTGCGGTCAAATTACTTATAATTTTTGGAAAATTACTTATGTTTTTGAAGCCTAATTAATATTTTTTTTGAATAATTAAAGAGGAAAAAGAAAATAATATAAACACATGGGTTCTCGTTTTAGCGGAAACTGATGAATGAAGCTGCTGGATATTTTGAAAACAACAACTCGGATATACTATGCAGCGGCACCCACAGTGCACAAGTCGCAAGGTCGAACTTTTGAGTTTGTTGGGGTTGACCTCAAAAAATCTGTTTTTATACAGGGTATGCTGTATGTGGCATTTTCTAAAGTAAAAAGACCAAGTGCTTTAAAAGTATTATTACCAAGGTTCTAAACAACACAACTGCTGTAGACATTATAGATGTGGATCTCGTTGAAGACAATTTACCAAGCAACACTGTAGATTTCAATTTGGATTAGTACTTATTATAACATTTAACATTAACATTGTAATAGCTTTGTAATAGAAGAGATAAGCAATTTAATAAATCCTTAATACGAACAACGATTCTCAAAATAATTGAACGTTATTTTTCTGATCAATGCCTGGACCAAAGTTTGATTTCATTATGTTTGCTTCGCTGACATAAGTATTAAAAAACCGGCCAAGTGCGAGCTGAACTTGCGTGGAGAGGGTTCCGTACGATGAGTATGTTATCTGCCATGTTTTGTTTTAATCTAACCCAAATTTGTTTGTGATAACTAAAAAAAGTATGTATGTATGTACCGGATTGTAGAGGAAAATTGCTGAATATATTGTCTATTGTTGAATTTTGTCTTGTCGTATATTCTTGAGTACGTGGAATAACCCAAGGATAGAAGGTATTCTGATATTTCATTTTTTGATTTGTTACGCACAATATAGAGAGATTTACCATATTATTTTAAGACCTTACCTGTAGGTTTTCCTGTAATCTGTAAGTAAGTAACTATTCCCAGTATTTTTTTTCAAAAGTTTAGGCTCAATAGTTTCGGAGATAGTGGGGGGGAGGGGGCAAATGGTCAATTTTCATCTATTTTCTTAAATAACTTTAAAACTATTTATTTTAAAATTATAAAAAAATATATTTGAGACAATATAAGAAATATATTTAATTTGATATGTCACACTGTACAGTTTTGCAAAGCTTTTTTTTTCAATTTTCTAATTTGCCCCCCAAAAGTAACCTTCTTTTCAAAATTCATTTATTTACGTTACACGTTCGTATTAGGGTCTCAGAAATTCATACGTGTACTAGAAAAGAGGTCTGATCCTATACCTATTCGATACGATCAATATACAACATATTTTATAAATATCTCCTATTCCTTTCCTATATTTGTTTTATGATTATTATTTTTTCATATCCTATCTGACGATAGGTGGCACTCAGCTAGCAAAAAATTATTACGGAAAAGGGGTCGGTGATGTACCGTTATTGAGATATATCGAAAACAAGTACCACTTATTTTGACTTCCCAATTAAAGTTGTTAAATTTTACACTTAGGTACAATCTGAATCGAAATTTTAGTACGATGCCGTTGAGATAACTTGATAAAATTTGCACCATGTAAAGTTAATGAACTAAAGGCCGAAACTCAATAGCGGCATCGGCACCGGCACCGGCATTGGCATCGATGCCCGTCAAAATAAAATGAACGTATCGTAATGCTGCAAAACTCAATGGCGGCATGGCATCGAAATGCGGTGCTGGTTCCGATGCCGGTATCAATTGAAATTTGATATTCAACTATTCAAGGCGGCATCGTCGGCATCGGTCGTTTAAAAATGGTAGAAAAAGGAAAAACTAGCAGAATTTGTGCGACAAAATCCTTGTTTATTTATAAAAACGGATAGAGATTACAAAACCACAATTAAAAAAGAAAAAATTTGGCGGAAAATAAGCAAGGGCTTGTCTATTCTGGGTAAGTGAATTTAATTGAGATTTTTGGAATTATTTTAATAACAATAAAGCCATTATGTGCTACTTATACACTTTCAACAATATACGCTGAATTTTCATCGATGCCGATGTCACACGAATGCCGGTTCCGGTGCCTTTTCTTAAAATTGCCATAGAACATTCAAGTTAGTTTTTGTTTTGGTAAAAGAAAAAATTCAACATTATTTTTTGAGACAATGGTGAAGTGTATTGAAATAAATGTTTTTAAATACAACAGGTGCACTGTTAAGCTATTTCGAGAAAAAAAATCAAGTGCCTATCTCACTTCGACCGCTATGACCAAAAATCCCTTACAACACGTAATTAGCGAAAAATCTCGAAAATTTGTAATAACTCGAAAACTAAGAAAAACCCCCATACATGGGGGTGATTTGGGTTCCTCGAGGGACGCTCTACCTCCAGGCTTCCGATTATCACTACTTTTTGGGACATGAACACAAATTTCGGAGGCTGAACGGACGAATCCGTGACGTAACGGTGCCGGATCGGAAATGTGTGAACCGACCTTTACTCGACTTTGGGCCGCTTGGATTTAGAAAGGGATCTAATGCAGCTGTGGCAGCGCATGACGTACTTCTACTTTCGAGAGGAGTACGTGTAATGAGCGAACCAATACTGGGAACTACAGGCACAAAAATGAACCTAAGGGGAACCCCTAACGTCCATTAATGGTAAAGCCCTCAAGGCTGCTGTGGAAGAGGACCCATTAACAACTGTTCCGTGCCTCCAGTAGAAGTTTCATATAAATATTCATAGCGACAATAAGGTGAAGAAGTTGGAAGGGTGAGTTCCCCATGAGCTCACTAAAGCCAACAAGCTTCAGTGCATGGAACTCGCATCGTATTCATCTAACGTTTTTCCAACAGATTACTATTACAGATTAATAACTTCCATTTGATTCGATGGTCCGACATATTCTTTCAACATCTGAAAATCTAACATTTCAAATAATAATTATTATTTTTGTCAGTAAATGAAATCTTTCAAATCAGATGCTTCAATTTACAATTGGTCTCAATTTTCTTCGTTCAATTTAAGATTTTATATGTGATTTTTCCAAGATTTTAAAATTCGCAGATCTATTTTGTCTCAAAAATAAAAGTCAACAAATAACTTAAAAATTAAATTAAAAAAATAACGATTAGATGTTGACAGAAAAATAGAAGTCAAAAAATAATCAGTTTTTCATTTTCATTTCATCTTTATTCACACTAAAGTACACAAGATTAATAATCTTATAGAGCACATATTATAGCAAATTCATAGCCTAACATCAATAAATTGTAAAAATATTTCGTCATAAAATCCCACCCAACAATTTATGAAATGTAAAATTAAAACAAAATATTCCAGCTTAAATTCACTAAGATCAAAAGAAACTATGGTCAGTGCTAGTCTAGATAAATACATTATTGCATGCTTAAGTAAGGGCGAAGTGGTTGACTTAACGCCAAATTGAGATAGATCCCCACTCTGATCAAGAGAAAAATAGATCATGCTAAATGAGAAGAGATTTCAAGCGATTCCTGAGGACACCAATAGTTTTCGCCCTCTGGAGAGAACGGTTGGACATATGTTAAATGTGAACGGAGCGTACACGTCAGTTGTTTTTTAATGTTAGTTTTTTGTTTTGACATCTTCAGTCATTTACAAATTGAATTATGGAAAAGTTGAGCATTGAACAACGTGTTAAAGTTATTGAAGCCTATTACGAAAATGGACGCATAATCGACCAACCGAGCGTGCTATTGGCAAAATTGTGAAGAAATTCCAAGAAACCGGGTCTGCAGCAGATGTTAAGCCAGTACGTGCTCGTGCAAGACGAGGAGGAATCATTGGACCTTTTTTTTTAAATGATGCTGGGAATTCGGTCACAGTGAATGGCGAGCGCTACCACGCTCGTTTAACAACTTTTTGTGGCCAATATTGGAAGATTATGACGTCGGTGATATGTGGTTTCAACAATATGGCGCCACATGCCATACAGCCCACGACACAATGACTCTCCTGCAAGAGAAGTTTCCCGGCCGCATAATCTCCCGAAACAGTGAAGTCAATTGGCCACCGAGATCTTGCGATTTGACACCGTTAAACTTCTTTTTTTGGGGCCATCTGAAGAGTAAAGTGTATGTCAACAAGCCAACCACCATTCAGCAACTCAAAGATGAGATTTCACCGCGCATTGATGAGATTGAGAAGCAATTATGCCGAGATGTTATAAAAAATTTTGATATGCGGATCGACGTGTGCCGCCGGAGCTCATGCGTTCTCTATGAGGGCTGAGGAATATATTATCAGTATTCATAATAAATTATATGATGACCCACAAACTTTTTATAAATTTCTTAAAATTAAGAGAAGGGTTGACTATTATCTTACAACTATGTGTCTTGATGGCCATTCTAGCTGTTACACATATGATATCTGCAATATGTTTGCCACATTCTTCGAAAGAGCGTTTCGTCCTTTCGATTATGAACTGGATATGAACAATTTTACACACATTGATAACCATCCATTTGTAAAGGATATATCTCCCTTCATTTCGGATGAGATGATCTCTGCCCACATTGACAAACTTCCCTTTGATTTCTCTGCGAGTCCGGACGGGGTATCCCCGATGGTGGTGCAATCATGTTCCAGAGCTTTGGTTGTTCCTTTGCGCATTCTCTTTCAGAAGCCTCTTGGTAGCGGTTGTTTTCCAAAGCTATGAAAGAATTCATTCATTATACCCATTCATAAGAAAGCTAACAGGAATGAAATTTCTAATTATACACCAATAGCTAAACTGTCGGAATATATAGTTCATTCACAATTGTCTCTACAGTGCAAGGGTGTGCTCTCGCAAAACCTTCTAAACTACAAGCCATGAACTGGCCTTGAGCAAGAATATTGAACTCTTTTTTATGAGCGCTTTAAGATAGTAGAAAGTGGTCCTATAAATTCAACGGACCACTTTCTGATATCTTAAAGCGTTCATAAAAAACGAGTTCAATATTCTTGCTCAAGGCCAGTTCGTGGCTTGTAGTTTAGAAGGTTTTGGCTCTCGGCTGCTCAGCATGGTTTTGTGTCGGGTAGGCTAACTACCACGAATCTACTGGAATTGACTTCCAGGACAGTTACCGGTTTTGGTAATAACCTGCAAACTGACTGTATTTATACAGATTTCAGTAAAGTTTTTGATAAATTGTTGGATTCGGTCATTATGCTCAATTTGCGTAAACTAGGGTTTCCGACTGTGCTCTTGGAGTGGATTCACTCGTATCTGTCTGATAGATCCTATCAGGTGCTCTTTCGTGGTCCTCGGTCGAGTGTCATAGAGGCCACATGTGGGGTACCTCAGCGTAGTTACCTCGGCCCTCTTATTTTTGTCCTTTCAATTGACGATGTAGTGCAGCTTTTGAGGCATTCCAAGCTGTTAATTTATGCTGCCGACATGAAGATTTTCTCTTTTATCAGTGATATAGCTGATTGTGCTTTTCTTTAGGAGGACTTAAATATCTTCTATTCTTGGCGCGCGCACAATGACTTGGAGCTCAAGACAGAAAAATGTGAGGTCATGTCGTTCTTTTAGTATATTACTTATGACTATACATTTGCTGCAAACTTTATTCCTCGCGTTCAATCTGTTAAGGACCTTGGCGTGAAGCTTGACTTCAAGTTTGATTTTGTCTCACATGTTAGTTATGCTGTTTCTAGGAGTAATTGCATGCTGAGTTTCATTAAACGCTGGTCCAGGGAATTCTATAATCCTCGGGTTTCCTTAACATTATATAACCCGTTCGTCCGACCTCTTCTTGAACATGCATTCCAGGTGTGGAATCTTTCCTACGCTGTCCACATCGGTCATATTGAGTCTATGTAGCGCAGGTTCATTAGATTAAAGCTTAGGGATCTCCCTTGGAACGACCCTTCGATTCTTCAGCTGTATCGCGAGTGGAATTTGCGGAATGTCCCCCTCTTAAATATTAATTTCTCTAGAACTAACTATGGTAAGCATGAGCATATTAATGGCATGTGTGCGGCAGTCAATTGTGCTGCCGAGCACTGCGATTTGGATGTGCTCAAGAGTGTGCTAAAAAATCGTCTTCTTCTGGTCTCGTGATTCATGTTAATAGTTAACATTACTAACTCATATGTTCCTCCTTTTCATATCAATCGGTTAACATTGCTATTATATGTCTTGCATGCTGTAGAGGAGCCTGCGAAATGTGTGAACGCTTAACGCGGAGACGGGTAAATATTTCCTGGCTCCAAGCTGAGGGTTAGAAGGGAAACTCATTATTATTATTTTGAAGCTGAATTTCGTTATATCAAACTCTTTCTAAATTGGTACTAATTATCGCCCTTTATTTTTTTAATGCTAATATTTATTCGTTTTTTCTCTAAAAGTTTCGAAATTTATAAAAAAAGTAAAGTCAAACACGTTGTTGTAATTTTCTATGAATTTAGGAAGATTGTCTAAAAATTTGCTAAAATCTGAATTTTTTCCTATAACTACATATTTATGATAACTTTCAATGTGTAATGTTTTATATCTGGACCAACGACAATCCCATTTTTTAGATTTCAGATTTTTCTGGTAAGAGATCACTTTGTTAGCCATTTTTTCTCTGGTAAAACCTAGTTTTCGCGCCAGTCTCTAGAAATAAACACACAACACCCATGCCGGTGATCGAGGCGCACGTCTGTGGCCACAGGTTCGACTCATGTAAAAGAGAGATTTTTCTGGGTACCAGAGGTTTTGCTTACAAGAATTGTACTTCCGAAGCCACTAGGATATTGCTCATTAAAAATTTCATGTCAAAAAGTCGTAGCTTACTTGTAACATTTGTCAGGATAAAATTTCCCAACTTGGCCGTTGAAGCAAAAAGGAAGGAGGAACCGAAGCACACAAAAATTGAAGTCTGCGAAAGTTGTAGAAGGTAGACATGAAGACCAAGGGGCTGACCCGTCGACCTCGAATGACGCCAATGTGTCGACAGCAAGATAGCCCTCAGACGTCACAGCATCTACCAAGAAGTTCAAGGAGCTAGCCTCGAGTAAAGAGCGAGAAGCTGCTTCTTCAGGAGGTGACTGTACATTACTGTAGAGTAGCATCGAGTGTGATGCATCGCTGCTTTGTGGAAGAAAAGTTGGATGTAGTCCTGCTGCTGGAACCCTAGTTCCACAAAGGTGTGGTCAGGGGTCTGCCAGGAAGCATTGGAAGACTTCATTACCTAAAAGCAGGAAAGATTACCAGAATCAGGACATATGTTACGATGATGCATAGGGTGCTGCCAGTTCTGCTGTCACACGTGTGCGGGTTGTATGAGAAGATGTCTCCGACAAAATTTAGTACGAAAAATTGTAAATTTCCCCGCTAAGACGTAATGTTAGCCCGATAGAGGTAAGATGTTGAGGAACAGAGCAATCAGGACTCAAGCGGGCTACGCGAATATTAGGGAAAGAGTCATTAGAGGGTGTCCACAGGGAGGACTGGTATCCCCTTTTTATGAAATAGGTTCGGCGCAAATATATGTGGGATATTGGGTGGGTGGTGTGAGTTTGATGCAAAAAAAAAGCACTAGGTCTTTAAAAATAGGTAAGTTTTATTAAATTCATTCGAATCACTAGTTTACTTAAGTCTCTATTTGTTTAGTTCACTGATTTCTTAAATTCTAGGCACATAGAGTTCACTTCGAGGAAAGTCTAGTCCAGGAAAGTACAAAGTTTTTCTTATAATTTATCTCGCGCAATCACTCACTAGTCTTTTCTTATCTTTCTAGGTTCTTCACGGGTACACTTCATTTCAGGTTCTTCTTCACAGGTAAACTACACTTCTTTACTGGTAAGTAACAAATTCCGATTAACAAAATCTTCACTACTTTGCAGGGCGCTTCACAGATGATGTCTCTTGTCGGCTTATCGGTAATCGACTGATAACGCTGCAGAGAAGCTGAACATCAGTAGGTAAAAAAAATGTGCTAACCGTTGGGTGCATTTGAGACAGCTTATCGGTGAGCATATATTACGGTTTAGAAATGCAATTTTTCATTTAAAATAATTTTTTCTTCTTTTTCAGAGATTTGGATCCCACATACGGCCATCCTGGGTTTCATCCGCCTCGGATAAGTCTTCATCTTCGTCTATCTGACACCAGGGCTTCATGTAATCGGCAGCCGAGCTCGTTAAATTAGGACCCCCATGAACGCCCACCTTCTTGACGTCATACCTATCATTACACCTAACCCTAATTACCTCATAAGGACCGAGAAATTTGGGAAATAATTTTGACCCCGGAGCGAACTGTGTCTTCTTAATGGCTACTAGTTCTCCAAGCTTGTATTTCCTAGCAGGCTTTCTTTTTCTTCTCGAATACCTCACATTCTCCTCCTGTACTTTTGCGATCTGATTTTTGGCCTCCAATCTATGTGTGTCTCGCTCGCTTTCGAATAAAGTTATAATTTCTTCTTCAACAGCTTCCTTTAGGTTTTGATGACTGGGATTGAATATCGTTACTCCGAACATAAGCCGAAAGGGTGTTTTTCCCGTTGCTCGGCTCGGCGTAGAGTTTAGTACTCGTTGCAGGTGAGGAACATGCTTGTACCACTTCGTTGGATCCAGTATCGACATCTTCGACAGAACGTTTATGATGGTTTGATTTTGCCTCTCAACTTGACCGTTGCCTCTTGGGACTCCTGTTGTTATAAACACCTGGGTTATGTTTCTTGCCTCGCAGTACTCCCGGAAGGATGCTGACGTAAAAGCCGTGCCCTTGTCGGTCACAATCCTATGCGGATTGCCAAAAACATCTGCCTGTAACTCCAACTTTCGTATTACTTCATCCGTTGTAGTTGATTTAACCGGATATATCCAGGAAAATTTACTAAAGGCGTCGACTACAACGAAGAGATATTTGTAGTTCTTTGCTGTAGAATTCATTGGTCCCAGATGATCCAAATGATATGTGTGAAGTGGCTGATCCGACTTGTCTATTGAGTTGAAGAGACATTCAGGTTTACCCGCTTTTCTCTGCACTAGGATACATGGTACACAATTCCGAAGGACGTCTTCTATCTTCTTTCCTAGGTGTGGAATGAAATAAACTTGGCGCAACATCATCTCTAGCTTCTTTGCGTTGATGTGACCGTTTTCGTGTGCGTTTCTAATGATTCCTTTCTGCATTCCTTTGGGCGCAACTATTAGATAGTCGCCGTTCAAAAACTTGAAAATTACCTGGCCTCTTAACAGATAGTTTTGATATTCTCCTTGCTCTAAACACTTTTTCACGGCTTGGCAGAAATAGTCTTCTTCCTGGGCTTTCTTAATACGATGTAAAATACCATCCTCGACTACCATAATTGTGGCACATCGACTTAGAGCGTCAACGTGACGCATGGCTGATCCGGACCGGTGGTGTACTGTGCAGTCGAACTCCTCCAGAAATAGTGCCCACCTTGCGACTCTACCACTAATTTCCCTTTTCCGCATGGTTAGCTCAAAGGCTTTACAGTCGGTGTAAATTACAAACTTCAGACCCAGTAGATAAGGGCGCAACTTTTTGAGCGTCTTAACAATCGCCAGAACCTCGAGTTCATAACTGGAGTAGCGCTGTTCTACTTCCGTCGTCTTGAAGCTCACATAGAATACGGGATGAAGCTTATCGTCGTCTGAGGATCTCTGTAACAATACAGCTCCGTACCCTGCTTTGCTGGCGTCT
>QYTT01089844.1:2200-16372 GCA_006980735.1 Dasypogon diadema
AGAACTAAAACCCGTGATGTTTTTCAATCCTCGCTCTCATGCTGGTTTGATGTTATTGCGTTGACTGAGATCTGGCTACAACAAGGATTCACTGAAGTTGAAATTTTTGACCAGTCCTATCAGGTTTTTCGTAGGGACAGATATGTTGACTCCGAGGATCGTGGTGTGTTCGTGGCGTGCGAGTCCCATTTAAATATTGCTGCATTGGCGCTTCCCAGTTTTCCAACCGATTTTAACGTAGAGCTACTGGCTCTTAAGATCTCCTTTCGAAGACAAAACTTGTATTTTATTCCACCTAACATGCTTAATCAATTAGACAAGAATGGTCGCAGTATTTTCGAAATCTTAATACTTCATTTGAATCATATCTATGGTATGATGAGCTCTGCTGACGAAATGATTCTTCTTTGAGGCTTCAATTTACCCAGTGTTCAATGGGTATACAATGAAGATGACGACGACTGTCTCCCTGATGGCAATCTCTCAACCAGGGAAAGTCAATTTCTGGATGGACTTGCTTCCTTGAGTCAGGTAAGCAGCGTCCAGAAAGTATTGGGGGGCAGCTGGATCTCATTTTTTCCTCTGACTCAAGTAATATAATGGTGGAACCTAGTTCAACTGTTCTATCTACTGTTGATTCTTATCACTTTGCTGTGAGGCCGAAAATACTAGCCCGAGCATTGAGAGAAATTTCTTCTTTAACTTTAAAAAAGCAGACCTTCTTGTCTTGTCGAATAGACTTCCATCTATCGATTTTGATGCTTTGCTCTGTAGTGGTGAACATCATCATGTTTTACATCAAAGTCTTTGAGGTGTTTAACGCCTGTATTCCTTTTGAGCGTGAAAGGTCGACTGCAGCCTTACCTCCTTAGTTTAACAGAGAGTTGAGTTTGCCCTTTATATTGATGATGCCGTGCATCTTCTAATGTATTGATTTATGCTGACGATATGAAGATTTTCTCCTTCATCAATGATATTGACGACTGTGCTTCTCTTCAAGAGGACTTCAAAGGTTTCCATTCTTGGTGTGGCCACAATAACTTGGAGCTCAACATAAGTAAGTGGAGGTTATGTCGTTCTTTAGAAGGCGTGATACTGTCAGCTATGACTACGCATTTGCCACGGCCAACACCCCTCGCGTACAGTCTGTTGCCGACCTTGGCGTGAGGCTTGACTGAAACCTCGACTTTATTTCCCATATTAACCACATGGCTTGCAAGGGTAATTCCATGCTTGGTTTCATTATGCGTTGGTCTAGGGAGTTCTCTGACCGTCAGGATTCATTAACATTATACAGCTCATTCGTCAGACCATCGCTTGAGCACGCGTCTCAGGTAATGAATCCAGTTATGCCGTGCACTTCGACCGCCTCGAGTCGGTTCAGTGCAGACTTATTAGATTTGCACTCAGGGATTTGCCTTGGGACGATCCTTTGATTCTCCCGCCTTTCCGCGAGCATATAAATCTTATTGGCCTGGCCTCTCTGGAGAGGCGACGCGGAGTTGCCGACATAGTTTTCATTCAGCAGCTCTTGAACGATAATGTTGACTCTTCGGAGCTCCGGGACAGGGTGTCCTTCAGGGCTAACACTTGCAACCTGAGGGGTGTCCCTCTCCTGCACATTAACTCCTCCAGAACTAACTACGGTACCGTGAACCGCATTGCGGAACACTTTCACCTGAATGTGTCTAAGAATGTGCTTAAGAAACGCCTCCATGTGGTCTTGCAACTGGCTTAATGCTAACATTAAATGTTTCCTGGGCTGCTATTTAATCTACTAATGATTTCTTTTGTCGTTAATTGTTCTAACCTTGCTAATAGTTCTGCATGCTTGTCGGGGAGCCCAATCTTAACGCATTCCTCTGAAATCTGTGAAAGCTTATGCGGAGATGGGTAAGAAAGGAAACTCACTATAAAACATAGGTTGGTTTCTGAGGAATGCTCTGCTGCAAAACTCAATGACGGCATGGCATCGAAATGCGGTGCTCGTGCCGATGCCTGCATCAATTGATATTTGGTATTCAAGGCGGCATCGTCAGCATCGGTTGTTTAAAAATGGTGGATGAAGAAAAACTAGTAGAGTTTGTGCGACAAAATCCCTGTTTATTTATAAAAACGGATAGAGATTACAAAAACACAATTAAAAAAGAAAAAATTTAACGGAAAATAAGCGAGGACTTGTATGTTCCGGGTAAGTGAATTTAATTGAAATTTTGAAATGAAATTTTAAGGACCAAATTTGTCGCGAAGTGTTGTGAGTTAGATATCTGAAAGTACCTAATAAATAAACTCAGTTTTTTTATTTAGCTGTAATATTACATCAGTGTCAAGATTAATCGGCATTCGGGTTCTATTGGCCTGCGAATTGACCTCTTTTCTAGTCTGTCACAAACTTGTGAAAGGAGGTTATTTAGTGAAGCAACACCCATTCTAAAACTTTACTTAAACATATCATGCTCGCTACTTTTTATTGTTTAGTATGTTATTTCGAAGAAACCATACTTTCTTCTTTGCATGAAAATTTCAGGCATTCAAAAACGCTTTCTGTGCAGTCTCTTTAAATGTTGTAGCAGAATAAAACCATTATGTGCTACTCTTACACTTTCAACAATATACGCTAAATTTTCGTCACTCATTCCTGCAAATTTTGTCCAAACACCTTGATTACTTTAAAAAACACAACTGTGAACGATGCCACCATTAAGTTTTGCAGGGCATTAATGTCCCCGTCTACTTCGATGCCAATGCCACACGAATGCCGGTGCCAGTGCCGATGCCGCTATTGAGTTTTGGCCTTTACATTTTCTAGTAAAATTTGTCACCAAGAGGAAAAGTTACAGTCAATATGCCGTTGTATAATCATTTATATAACCTTTTTCCGGCCACCTACAGATTTCGTATTCATTTCAAAACGAGGAGCACAGCTTCCTTAAAATGATTACAATTAATTAATTAAACTTTCAGTATTTGGTTTCGAATCTTCTATCCTTACTTGGATTGGTAGCTTCCTTTTTAATCATTCCATCCGTGTTATTTTGGACGGTGTCATCTTCAATGCTTACAGTATTAATGCCGGCGTGCCCTAGGGCTCTGTACTATCCCCCAATCTCTTCTTACCCTTCATTAATGATCTCTTATATATTACGTAAAATCCAATCCATAGTTTTGCTGCTGACAGTACCCTTGATTTAGCGTGCTCTTGTGAATCAGTAACTGACTCTCGTGGAGCTGTTACTGATACCAATTGAGCTCGCATGATTGGATCACTCAATGATGACATTACCAAAATCCTCGCCTGGGACAGGGGGAATCGTGTTGAGTTTAATGCATCCATAACTCAAAGCTGTCTAATTTCCGTCAAAAAATCCCCAGACCGCCCTCTCCTCTTTTCGTCAATGGGGTGAGTATTTCCAATTCTCTTAACTTGAACATCTTAGGAGTTCAGGTATCCAACAATCTTAGTTGGACGGACCACATATATGCTATTGCAAAAAATGCGGTGAAGTGTTTGGGATTTCTGCATCGAAGCAAGAAATACTTTACCCCATATGACCTAGCTCTCATCCACAAGACTCACATCAGACCGAGACTTGAATTTAATTCACATATTTGGGCAGGGGCAGGATGTACTGCATTGTCCGCGTTAGACGTCAAAAAAAGCTTTTAAGCTCATTGGTGATGAGACGATCACTTCTAAAATTGATTCCCTGGAGCATCGTCGCAATGTCGCATGCCTAAACCTCTTTTATCTCTACTATAATGGACATTATTCTAACGAAATCTCTGGTCTGATTCCTTGTGGTTTTATTCCTACGCGTGATACCCGCGCAACGAGCCGTCTTCACCCTTTCGTCATTGTGACAAGACCCAGCAGAACAGTGAAGTTTCGAGAATCTTTCTTGAGCCGAACCATACGAATGTGGAACAGACTACCATCTTCTGTTTTTCCTGTTGGCTATAGGCCGCAGTTGTTTAAGCAGAATGTGTACCGACATCTCCGTCCGACATCCTAACTCCTCTTCTCCCGCATCCCCCATTTCCTTTCTGCCACGGCTGTGCTTAACATCATAGGGTATGCCTTGAGCTTTGGCATCATCGTACAAAAAAAATATATTTCCCAGTTTTGAGAAATTTAATTAGAATTGAGCACAGCTTAGGCAGAAGAACATTTTAAGGAAAAGGAGGTTTGAAAATTTTAACCTGAAAAATGTTGCAAGTAAGCCATAACTTTAGGCATGGAATTTTCTTACTGTCCAACATCCTGGTTGCTTTAAAAGTATAATGCTCGTCAAAAGAATTGCCTAACCCTCAGTCACTGGTTGTCGGATAAATCTCTGCGTCTTTTTCAACAATCAAAAAACACACAGCGTCCAAAAGTATAATAATACTGAGTCACAATTTGATAAATCTTATATGAAAGACAAATAGCAACTTTATTACAAATTAGCGAGATGCAATAATTATTTATTAATACATGTTTGTTTTGTCCGAAACTGTACAATGTATATTGTATTTTATCCCACGAATTTGGCGGTAAATATTACAAATGACGTGCAACTTTATACCTGTGGTCTCAGACACAAGACAGGAAAATGTAATCACTTAAAATCTAGTGAATGTATTATCGTCCATCAGTAACTAATTGCCATAGTAAATGAGTGCCATTTGCCTCCCTCGTTCACTGCTGTCATTAATGACATCACGATTGGAACTATCGTTTCAAATTCCCCAGAACTTTTTCAGAGTGTTCTTTACAAAAGTCAGGGAGTCGCCTTTCATGTTTTGACAATTTGGTGGTACACAAAACATATGTTTCGGTTGTCGACTAGGAAGAAAAATGGAGATGAAACATATTGAGTCGGGTACTATTTTGGGTCTGATCAGCTACAATATCGCAGCGTCGAAGCAGATTTAATCTCTCATTTCGTAGGGAGTGGAGAATGCAGGATTTACGTGAATTAGTCTCCTCTACTCATCATGTCATTTTGGGTGTTGACATGAGACCTCGTTAAAACTAATCTCTTAACAAATTAACCTTTCACTCTTGCCATGATCGAGGTTCGGAGAAATTGATCTTAGTACTGCATTTTATCTTTTAAAAGAGATTGGTTCAGTTACTGAGGATAACTATGTGGGATCTGCGAAAAGTAGGAGTAATATCTTCGCAGTATATTTTGCTGTAAATGACTAAAAGGACTCTTGGTGAACTATACTGACGTAAGTCTAGCAAGGTGTTGCCCTATTAAATAGGATCGTTCATCTAATTTCCATGTCAGCCAGAAGGAATGCTGCTAAGAAAAGCAAACCTGATATGTTATCAGTGGCCGCGGAAGGAATGAGATATATGGCGAAAAAAGCTGGCCCATTGGCGCGGGTTAACAAACTTTGGAATTTTTGAAATAAAAAATAAAAATTCGATTTTGACTTTAATCAAATTACAAATAAAATCTTATGGTCACGAAATTTGTATAAAATCAAAATAACAGTCTAGAAAATAACGTTAAAATGTCTTTTCTTGAAATAAAAATGAAAAATTTTTCTCTTGGGTTTCTTACTTTCCGGAGCTTTTCATCTTTTCCGGACTTTGCACTTTCCAGAAAAGGACAGTGACTCTTTTTTTAACTTTTATTTCATACATACAGATAATAAAACCTATCAAATTTTATTACCCTTTACTATACAATAGGCCCGTAATTATGTCTAGAATTGATTATTTTATTGACAAACATAGTAGTTTACTTTTTTAGATATAGTGTCATGTTCCTATCTCGGACTACCGACCAAAACCACTCTCTTCGTTCTCCGAGGACTCCAGCTCAAAACCCTTTACCATATTACCTACGACTGGATCTGATTTAACTGCATACTGGAACCTTACCCAGTGGCTCTTGTTCTCCAGCATAACGTACACCATGCTGTATAGTGATGACCGGCCAAGCTCGACAAAGAGCACATGCCCGCCGTCGTCGTTTATAAACCTGCGATAGGTGAGAGGTCTGAAAATCCACCGTTTTCTTCCCTCCCCGTCCTATAACTCTTGCCATCTACTCAACGTGTAAGATCTTTTCTCCTTGCTGGCCTGTTTTCGCCCAGCCGCGGCCTTTCTTATGGAGATGAACTTTTTTCCCATCACAAAGGTGTCCAAGTGGATTCATATCAGCGAAACCGAGCGCTGCTAGCTACGAAACTGTTCATCATATAGGCAAATTAGGCAGTTGACTAGGGTGAAAATTTCTGTGGGATGAAAAGACCCAAAAAAAGTTTGAGAAAAAAAATTTAAGCAGGCAGTAGACTTTTTTCTATCGAATCAGTAAGGACGGGTTATTAAACTCGTATTGAAGTCCATATACAGTACTACCATGACCTTCTTCTATATCCAGCAATTAGGGTCATAGCGAAAAGCTCTCGAACTGCCTAGAGCGCAAAAGTCTGTTGAGCCGACTCTGCCCTAAAGCTAGCCCGAAAGCTAGGCACTACTTTACATCTCCAGCTTCATGTTGTCATTCACATAGCCCCGTATAGCAATCAGAGGCGGGATGTAATGATTCTTTTTTGGAATGAATTGCTTTTATTTAATTATAGAGTAAAGTATAGGAATTATACTTTCTAATTCTTTAAATTTTTGAATCATTAGATAGAGTTAAATACTTCAAACTGGAAAAGAAGGAATTATAAATTATAAAAAGTAGAAAATCTACTTCGTAAACAATTTATTTTATTTCAAATTAATAAAGAACCATGGGGATATGAAAAGGTACCAACACTTCAAATTAAAACTTATAAATTTAAAGGAATAGAAAAACATGAAAAATTTTCAATTCTAAAAAATTTGCAGCTGATTTTGTTGTATTTTGAATTGAAGTTGGCGTCGGATACAGAATTAATATCGTACCTGTGATTACATTTAACACTAAAATTCTCTTGTTTCTTTTCTCCAATTATACCAACAGTTTTGAACAACTCGTCGTCTTTAAAGCAAACTTTGGTTTTAAATATTTTGAACAGGTTACATGAAATTTTGCTTATAATAAAGCATTAAATTCAAATGAAATAAAGTATTTAGGGCCGATTCCAATCCAAGTCTTCGATTTCGTCTTCGTCTCGTTATAACAATTTGTGTGTAAAAAATAATATAACAGATTATGTGTTTTCTTGAATAAAAGCTAAACATTCATTTGCATGAAGTCAACTCGAAAGCTAACTTGATGAAGTGTTATACAAACTAGCCAAGCTCCAAGTTGTTTCGATGTGACGTCATAAATTGTCATATTGAGATGAAGACGAAGACGAAGATTTGGATTGGAATCGGCCCTCAGAGCTATTCACGTTACGGAGCTTTTTACTCATGAATACTTGTCGCTGTTTAAAGATGATTACGTGTCTATATTATGGAATTTCGATGTACCTTGCAGTGACCTTAGTGTAATTGTGTGTTTAAGCCTCAGAACGCGAGTGAGACTTGAGCCTCAGATTGCGGGACTTGCTAATGCGAATATGTACCATTAACAGGCGCTGCCAACTTGCAAAAGTCAATTACGTCTGTGAACATAAGAATTGGCTTTTTTTCTTAGCTGTGTTACTCTCAGCATTTACAGAGTGAGCTAATTTAATTAAAAACCTTAATTAAAAATGACCTACCATATTTATTCAAAAATGAGCAAGAAACTGAGAAGGAATACAAAAAAAAAATGAAGATATTGTGGAAAGTAGTGATTTGAACAAGGTCTTTAGTGAAAGAAAAAAAGAAAATACCAAAAAGCAGGAAATACACTGAAATAATTGAATAATTGGAAGTTAACGCATGGCACACCGAACGGTTACAATATTTGACATGCGTAGGGACTTTTGAAAACATATGACTTATGCAAATATTTCCGTGATCTAAAGGTCTGTTTAATGACTTGCTCTAAGTTAACCTACAGAAAAAACGAGCAAGAAATGCTATTCAATGAGATTTGGAAGCCGCTCTACTGATCTGACTTGGGTTCAATGAAGCTGCTCTACCAGTTCACTTTAAAACAAGTTTTTCTTCTCTAAATTTTTAAGGTCTTTGTATAACAAATACCTTAATAAGTTTGATCTATCGTTTATAACACCTTGAAGGAATAGGCCCATAAAGTTACTAGATTTCTATTCAGGATCAAAACTTATGTCGATTTATGCATGTCCGTCTGCCCGTCCATCCGTCTGTTAACACGATTACAGCCGAACATTTGTTTTGAAACCTAAAAATTTAAAATGCCTATCAAAGCTGAAGTAAATTACACAAATGTTTAAAAATTAATGACAGTTCATTTGACATTTTCCATCTCAGAAAAGATAAAGTGCCTTCAATGAGCAGCGCTGCTCCTTTTTGCTCCGTTTTATTCTAGTTCAGTTTTGACAGCTGGTCTGCTCTGCCTTGTTGTAAACAGACCTAAATGTGTGCACATTTTTGCGCAATTACACGGATTATAAAAAGGCCCTTTGCTTTTTTGGGAATAATTTCCTTCTTTTTAAAAAATTGTATAATCGCATAAAATTCAATTTTATTCACTGCACTTATTCAATGATGACTAACTATACTAAACTCAGACAAATGAACTCTTAATCACTTTGCATGAGTCTTGAAGGTCTGATGGGAAACATTTTTTGCCTGGAAGTGTGTTGGGTACGTATTTCTCAACTAAAATACTATATTAATAATAATAATAGAGTTTCCCTTCTAGCCCAGAAGGCGCACTTCATTTAGAAAGAAACATTTACCCATCTCCGCGTTACGCGTTCACACATTTCAAAGAAATGTGTTAAGATTGGGCTCCCCGACAAGCATGCTAGACATGTAAATGTTAGTATAAACACAAAAGAAGCAACAAAAACCAGCGTAGCAGCTCCACCCAAAAGACCTAAATGACCGAGAAAAGACGAGGCTTTAGAACATGTTTAGAGACACTCAAATCAAAATGCTCCCCAACAGCCATACACATGCGGTTAATAGGCTCGTGTCTCCCATAGTTAGTCCTCGAAGAGTTCACTTTTAAAAGAGGGACGCACCAAGGCCGTGACCATTAACTCTAAAGGAAACCTTCTCACGGAGTACCGAAGAGTCAATGTAGGAGTTTAATAGTTGGTGGACAAAAACAATGTCAGCAACTCTACGTCGTTTCTCCAAGGAACCCAGGTTGACCAGTACTAGGCGCTCCTGATAACGAGCAAGAATGAGAGGGTCATTCCAAGGAAGATCCCTGAGAGCAAACCTAACGAAGCTGCGCTGGACGGACTCTACACGAGCAATGTGGACAGCGTAGAAAGGGTTCTAGACCTGAGACGCATACTCCAGCAGAGGCCTCACGAATGAATTAAACAAAATTAGTGCAACACGAAGATCAGTGAACTCCTTGGACCACCGCTTAATAAAACCAAGCACAGTGTTGCCTCTAAAAACAATATGATTAACATGAGAAATAAAACTTCGAATCAAGAATGACACCCAAATCCTTAACAGACCGCACGCGAGGAATAATGTTATCGGAGAAGGTGTAGTCATCCTTTTATGTATGCACGGTTTCTGTAGAAAGACATAACCTCACATTTATTTATGTTAAGTTCTAAATCATTTTGTTTACAACAGTTGTGCAAAATGTTCAAGTCCATCTGAAGGGAAACACAGTGACTTACATCACCTATATATGAAAAGATCTTCATATCATCAGCATAGATCAACACTTTGGAGTGTCTCAATAGGCAAACAATGTCGTCAATAGAGATAACGAAAATAAGGGGGTCAAGATGACTTCCCTGGGGCACACCAGATGCGGCCTCTATGACCCTTGAGCGGGACACACGGAACAGTACCTGGTAAGACCTGTCGGACAAGTAGGAATGGATCCACTTTAAAAATATAGCTGGAAATCCAAGTTTCCGCAATTTCAGCATAATAACCGAATGAGAAAGTAAGTATTATATATTAATCCTACTATACATTTACCTCCCCTAATTTAGTACTAGTTTGGTTTTCATGGGGCTTAGTTAACTAGAGTCTATTGCATTTTATTGAAATTCCGTCGAAGCGATGTTAGTTAAAATTGCTTTTCTGAAGCACTTGATAGGACTGAGAAATGTAAATTTCAAGCTATGGTAAATTTTAAAGCATTTATTTTAACGATCATACAAATAGACAGGAAAAAAGCCAGCGTGTGGGACTGGCCCTTTTCGCGTCTATTGTAGGATCGTTAAAATAAATACTTTAAAATTTACCATCACTAGAAACTTCGAATTGTTTTATTTGTATTACAGCTCAAAATTTTGTATCTTATCTCAAATTTAGCCGATAGTTGTGTCATGGGGTATCCCAAGTATAGGCTGCAAACCTTTATTTTTACGATCAAGAGGGGGTAGAAGCTTTATAGACGCAGGTATAAGAAACCTATGGTTCTGCTCAACTTTATTCCTTAGCATTTTTCAGGTTTGAGTCATGACAAAAATCTATTTCGCTGCAAAAACATTTTTTGTATGGAGCTTCCTCACGAATGTTTCTAAGCAAAATCCGATATCGAATGTGTTAAGCTTAGCGGCCAGATTAACATGCATCAAAATTCTATTAACACATGCAACAATGCTGCTTTTTGCAGATAACTTGTTCTAAATTCTATACATTTTAATTATGACTGGAAACAGACTGAAACAAGCTCTTTGCAGAAACAGATCTTTGCATTTGTCTACAGTTTATTCCAAATTCCCTTTCAAGTCGATTGCTTCAATATGAAATGTAAGTAAAGCATGAGGTCTGAATGTACTCACCCTCAAATAATCTGAGATGCTCTTCATCCCTGTGACCACCCAATCATGTTTCGATTAAATTCGAATTACATGCTTCTTGGTGGTTCATTATTCACCTTCTCAACGTAGTCTATTCTGGGGTAGAGGGCTTGTATAAACACAGCTTTGATCTTTTATAACCTCGGGGGTTAAATGTTTTAATCGTTCCTTTCTTGTTACAGAAGTTCCCATTGTTGCACTTTTGTATCGTTTTGCTATTGACGAAGGCAACCAAAAAGAGATGATCCGGTTTTTAGTAGGATTTCAGTATTTTTACCTTTTCACTTTCACAAGACACAATTGCAATACGTGCTGAAAATTCAGAGCATACAATTGAATAGAGCCAGATATTTTTTGTGGACCAGAAACTGAAAGTGCCTATAGTTGAATTTTTATCTGAAGGCTTGCATAAATTGCAGATTCTTCGCTTAATTGCAATTCGCGGTTAAAGATATAATATATAAATTGATAATTTTTAGTAAAGTGGAATGGGCCCAACTGTTTCAAACTGGAAAAAAATAATTGGCTCAGAACTAAATCCTGAAATTGAAAGTCCTGCTATTGTTCCTCGAATGAAGTTTTTATCAGTACCAAGCCAGCCACACAAGAGCGCGTACAGTTGGAACTGTACGAGGCCTGCTACAAATCCCTCTTTTGAAATATTGTATAACTGCGGTTGGAAAATCTTAACAAACACAGGATTAAAATTTGATTTTCTGTCTGGGCACAATCAGTCGAAATCCAGGATCTGTCAGATAAAAATGAAATCTTCATTGAATTTGCACGGCTCTTTTTATTAATTTCACGGAAAGTCTTTACGAATTCGAATTGATTACTTTTCTATTAATCTACGCCAGTGTTTTGGAAGGGTGTCTTGAAGGTATGAAACTGTATAAAACTTCGTGTGTTTGTATTGGGCATGTGCCCGTAATTGTCGTTTCCCTTTGATTGTTTTCTTTAAGATAATCAGGCGGTAAAATTTCCGGGTAGAAGCAATGTTTAGGAAGATTCATCGAGGGAAACAATGAGAAACACAAACATAACTTAAGTTGTGGGTGGCCACTTTATGAGATCATTAGGTTTACAGTCGTAAAGAATTTGCCGTTCTACATACACATGTGTCCGATTTAGGAAAGAAAGTGGACATTTGCATCGGTTTAGCACCATATGTTCGCATAAGTGATTCCCTTCTGAAAGAATTTTTTCGGATTCTATTTTTAGATTCAGAAGCACCCTAAGCATGGATTTGAAAGTTTTGGATTAATAGATAAAACCATCTTCAAAATAATTTCTTTTCGATGGTAACTACCATACTCGTTCATAAACAGAGTGATTTGATAATAATGAGTTCCCCCCTAGCCCAGAATGTGCACTTCGCATAAGCTTCGGCACATTTCAAAATAGAAATGTGTCAAGATTAGGCTCCCACGCCAGCATACAAGCAAGAATTGTTAGCGAGGTTAAACGGACAAGATAACAAAAGAAAAAAGGAGGTAGTTAGTAATGTTTACATTCAGCCAAGAATCACAATCCTAGAGAAAGACGACTTTAGGTCTGTTTAATGAGGCTCACCGTATTTTTTCTGGAGACCTCGGTCCACTTTCTGTGTTCAATAACGCTTCGAAGTCGACCGAAGTTTCCCAGGAATGTGTTCATTGACGGCTGCCAGATTTAGTCTCAGTCAGTCTCGGTCAACTTTTCCTGCCCAAGCTCTAGACTGAAGGCAAACTCAGGAGAAATATCATACGTGGAAGTGACAGCCCAAGTTGTCCAGACGAGCATGGTCGGCTTTGACAGTTTTCCTGAGATTGAACGAAGTTTTCTCGGTTAATCTGGGGCAGTGTCTCATTAAACAGACCTTTTATAATACATTCTTGGACACACTAAAGTCGAAGTGTTCCTCAACATAATTAACTGTTGCACACATGTGGTTAATGGGATCATGCTTGCCGTTCGTTCTATAAAAGTTAATATGTAAAAGGAGGACATCCCGAATGTTGGTTGAAACTATTAGCCCTGAAGGCCACCCCGTCCCGGAGCTCCGAAGAATCAATGTTAGAGTTCAAGAGCTGGTGGATAAAACTATCGGCAATCTTACGTCGCCAATAAGATTAAGCCGTTCACAATACGTTGAGAGGATCAAAGGATTGTTCCAAGAGACATCTCTAAGCGCAAATGAATTGCGAATGGACTCAATGCGGTTGATGTGGACAGTATAAAATGAATTTCATACCTGGGACGCGTATTCAAGAGCGGTCAGACAAACGATTTGTATAGTGTTAAGGGGATCTGAAGATTAGATACCTCCTTGGACCAGCGTTTAATGGAACCAAAGATGGAATTGCCTCTAGAAACCACACAATTAATATGGCAAACAAAGTCAAGCTTTGCATAAAGTCTCACGTCAAGGTTTTTAACAGATTGTAGACGAGGAATGCTGTTTGTAGCCAAGAATATAAAATGTTTAAATCCACCTGAAGAGAAGCGCAGTTACTAATATCATTGACAAAGTAATATATCTTAATATCATCAGCATAAATCAAAACATTGGAGTGCGTCAAAAGATGTATAATGTCGTCAATATATAACAGACAAAAATAAGAGCGATAAAAAGTAACCTTGTAACCTTGACCCCCAACAGGTACAATAAAGACATTTCTATTTTGTTATCAACTCCATCGTTGCGACCGACTATTGCATGAATCACAACCTTAGATTATATAATAACTAACACAGGATAGACCCTAATGACAGATGGTGTAAGCCGCTCAGTAATGTGTAAGTAAGGTAAATTGTTTCTGAAACCTTCATGGGTGCGTTTCAGAAACGTCAAAAAAGCATATTTTTGTCAATTTTTTGCATGAAGAAATGTCAGATAAGTATGTCAAATCTAAGATCACAACCAATGGCCTTTATGTGACTACTCAAAATTGTGATGTAGACCCAGAATTCGAAAAGTCACAAACTCTCGTCTTTTTACTGGTCACAGACGCTTCAGAATCGGGGTGTAGAATAGTATTTTCGACATTTTAACACTAGTTTTTTTTATAAAACCATGCTTTACAAATGTTTTGATCAAACCATGCATTTTTGGAACTAAAATAGTGAACGGGTACGTTAATTAATTTTTTAAATATTTCAATTAGGAATGTGAAACAGCTGATTACATTAATTATGTCAATTACTGAAAAATACACAGTCTACAGTTTTTTTTTTATATTTTTATTCTAAACGACTTATTACGATTTCCTATGGGCTTATTTTCTAATTGCGCTATTTTGTCTAATACATTGCTTCTTGCGGTTGTGGGAGTTTTGGGTGCTAAGAGTGTTGGTAGGGGAGGTGGAATGGGAATGTTTACATTCCCGGGGTTAA
>QYTT01089845.1:7350-25970 GCA_006980735.1 Dasypogon diadema
ACATTAAGAAATGTGAAGGCACTTCTTACTCAGCGCTTACACAATATTTGGAAAGCAGATCAGCGTGTTGATCGATAAATCATCGAATGGGGTCATTCTACATGACAGCTTACCTTGTTGTTGAACTAATTGATTCTCTTAGAACTGTGTCTTGCCTTTTGATTACAGGTTCCACTTTTTGCAGCAATTTGAAAAACGTTTTCTTTTCCATCCTAGTAAAATTTTGAAAGGATTTTAAATCCTCAAACTGAGGCTCCTTTAAAACCAGATCTGCTATGTCCCTGCCAGAATTCCGCTTCAATAACCAATTCCTGCTCCATAATCTTTTTCGTTTTGTTTTTTCCTCCTTCCGACGCTTTTTAATAATTAAAGCTGTTAACGTTAAGTTTAATAAAGCCAAAATTTCGATACTACTATTCATTTTTTCACAAAACACCACTTGCGTGTACAAAACAAAATCACGTTTTGACAGTTCTCTCAGATAAATCTGAACGCTCTACCCTACCGAATGAAGTTGCTGACAACTCATATGAGCAAACATATATGATGCTCATTTGACAACTCATATGAGTTGCTCAAATAGTGTGAAGCGGCTTTAAGCAAACGAATTGAGACCGAGCTGACTTCTTTTCACTGTCATAATAGCTAAGCTCTGACGTCACAAATAGCTCAATATGAAAGCCACACTTTAATAATTATTTTATTGTATCTGTCTCTTTTTATTTTTCCAGGAATTTTCTTTTTCACTGCTCTCTAGACATATAAAACTCCTGGACCGCGCAATACCCTGTCTCACATGGACACACTTTTTCTGGTCTTCTTCTTGTCAAATCGTTCTTAGACGAAACGAGAGGCAACTACTTTTAACTTTTTCATTTGCATGGCTAGCAATGCAGCTGCATAGCATTGCGACGCGCGGTCCATTTCTTTATGTCGGTGCACTGCTCATATAAAAGCTTTCTGAACAGGGTTTCGAGACTTTCTATCTTAAAAACCAAAAGAGATACTTGGATACATACCTTAACTTATAATCAATGCCGTTGTCTTGAAAAACGTTCGGATCGCACACCCCCTTCCATACAATTTTTGGTGTTTCTTGTGGACGTCCGCTTGGTCACTTTAACTGAGACTCCCAGTATAATTTTTCAGTCACATTATTTGCATACGAGAAAAGGATATCAGAAATCATTTTAAAACGTCTTGCATTTAATCCATGTATATTTCTTGGTAAATGTAAAAGTACTCGCCTTTCCAAAATAAATCGAAGAGAATTACATTTTCCAAAAAGAAGGAAAAGCGTATTGACCTTTTCGAATTGGCTGTTTTTCCCAATGTCGTACCTTATAACTGACACATTCAATAACATTCTTCCCTCAGCCATAAGCAAATGAAATTTTCCAATGGAAATCCAATTTTATTTTAAACAGGTGCACACAATTCTGTCAGACGCGAATTGTGTGTACCTTTCTCGCATAAAAGAACACGACGTCGTGAAGTAATCAGAATCATATTCAGTAACTGCAGAAAATGAGCGGCCTGATCAGCACTGATGAACGCTACATTTTAGACTGAATTGAACTCCTTCGTACTTGATTTACAAAAAGTTGACAATGACAGTCATATTTTTTTACTTGCCCGTTGGTAATGTTTTATTAACATTACTTTATTCTTTACATCACTCTTTGCGGAAATTTCTCAGCAGTGCGTTCATAAATATTTGTGGCATTATACTCCAACTCCGACTTCAGTAACTTCACCCCCTATTCCATTTAAATTTAAATTTCATTCTCATTTGACCATAAACATTTGGCATCCGCTACTAAAATTGACGAATAGTAACTCTTAACTGAGCACAAATTTTGCTCTCCATTATCTTTGAGCATAGTAGTTTTAAGAGAATCAAGCTTTCGGGCTGGAAAGTCAGCTTTCCAAGAGAAAGCGTGTCTACAGTCACCTGTTGGTTCACATCCTTCCTTTGTATTCATCTACCTATATACTTGGAATAGGGTGCTTCTAAACCTGTGAGTTAGCTTATATGTAAAATTCAAAAGAAAAAAGCTGTGATATTACAAGACACAAATTAATTAAGTGCAGATAAAATTAAGCGTCATCTTGTTAAGGCGTAAAGTGTAGATAGAATATGGCACCTTAAATATTCTATGGATTCTATTTTGTTCACGTTAAAATACATTATTTAATTAAGGCACTTGGAGGTTTCATTAAATAGGTACTCAAACAGCTTCGCTTTTTTGCTTTTATTCTTTCACATGGTAATTACAGCAGATGTGGAAAATTTAGGTATGAAGCAACCCAACCTCAACATAAATATTGTTATATCCAAATATTATGCCATAATTGATTTACACATCTAAAATACTTAGCAGCAATGACCGTGACCAGGGCTGAAAACAGACCTGGACGAAGTGGGCTCTTTTCTTATTGGAGATAACATTATTGATGAGGTGCAAAATAATAGAGTTAATGATACTGAGGGGACGATTATTAGCCTATCTTTCAACTGAGCCCCACACATAGTAACCCAGAGGATTCAATTTAGGGTGGCTGCGAGCCAAAAACTCTGAAAATTTGTGGGAGGCCAGATTATCGTTAAGCCAATCTTGTTCATGAATTGGGAACTTTAATACAGATCATCCTGGATGATACGGTGGATAATACCGTTAGCAATAATTGATTTTTGGTATAAGATTTTCATGAATTATGTTATTGTGTACCGTCTGGTGTTAAACTCAGACGTTCTGATAGTATCGGTCATGCTTTTTTCCCTTGAGGGCAACGTAGTCGACTTAAACACAGGGAAGATCCCCTTATATTTTTCCGGTATTTGTCTCCATCTTGAATATAAAGGATAAAGAGTAGTTTCTTGGAATTTTTTTAGCAATAAAAGCTGTTAACACGAATAATCTTTTAAGTGAAGGTTTATTATCTCTTTTGGGTGAATAGTACTACTAATATCAGCATTATAATTTAGAAATTTCCCTTAATTACTGTTAGAATCCTACCCTATTGTGAATTGGATTGTGATAAGTGAGTTTGGCGTATATAATAAACTTTTAATAGAACTTAGGGAAGAACATAATGATGATACAAAAATTTCCTATAAAAAACAAGACCAACTATATTATGTAACTATGCTATACCCTAAATGCAGGCAAAAAAATAAAGTAATGATCATGTAGTGAATTGTCCGTGGCTAATACTTTTTATATATTCGCAACTGACCTTCAAGACTGCAAACCAGCCTTCTATCCGCAACCTGTGGACGCAACCTTTAGCACTGCACCAATATTGATTACAATCGATTACTTAGGTTTATGACATTACATTTAGAGTATAAAAAGAAGAAGCCAAGTAAAGAATCAGTACGGAAGAAAAAGCGGTGGGATTTAATTATGGTACATATGTATAATATTTCAATAACAGAACTGCAAATAGGGGATGGTGCACAATGTATAGATTTTTCAGAATGACACCTGTAACTTTTGAGATTTTTATTCAGCACGCCGCGCCGGTGGCCGAGTGGGCTGAGGCGCACGTCCAGAGAGTTTCTTCCCTGTTGGTGTGGGTTCGAATCCCGCACAGGATACGGCGATTTTTCTGGGTACCAGTGACAAGAATTGTACTTGTGAAGCTACTGGGATGTTGCACAATAAAAATTTTTCATGCCAAAAATTGTGGCTCACTTGCAACATTTGTCAGGTTAAAATTTCCCAATCTCCCCTTCCCTAATTTCCTTTCGCCTAAGCTGTGCTGTGAGCATCATAGGGTTGTCCCCTGAGCTTAGGCAACACCTTAAAAAAACCGACCATATTAATTTCTGGAAAAATACAAAAATGAGACCATCAATTCCTATAGCAGAGCGCTTTGCTGTAACACGTCGCTTTGAAGAATGAACTCTGTAATTACGGAGCCTTATACTAATACGGAGGTTATGTAGTTGCCACCTTGGAAAATCATGAGATATAATAATGGGCACAAAATGGTAAATTAAAGAATCGGTCATAAAAGATCGAAGTGGAACATTGGCCTACTTAACCCACGACGTCAACTATAAGAAGAAACTGCACTGTCGAAATACAAACCCAGTAGGGGAGCGATTAGACTGTACGCTTGAGGTCGAGCGTTAATGAAAGCAAACCGCTTAACTATAAATTCATCTATTGATGCAACCGTCGCGTCTTAAATTCAACAGAAGACTAACTCCAAAATCCCTTACGCTACTACATGTACGAAGAGTGATAACAACTCGATGAATGTGTAAGTACAACAAAATTACATTATAAATTCAATAGAAGTTACAGTAGTGTGTATGACAAATGTTACGTTTATCGCGTTTCCCAATATATATTCAACATGCACTTCCCTTCTATTCTTTTTTGTTTTGTTCCACTTTTGATATTGAAATTCCTTAAGCAGCGTTTTATATTTACTTCAATAAGAGCGACGAGGACTGAAAATATGTTCTGGTATAATTGCTTTTTAAAATGCTGAAAAATTCTGTTTTCTAATGTTAACTGTTGTATTGAAAATTTGTAATAGCATAGTTTGAAATGCTATAGTAATGAAAATTAAAATTCACTGGATAAAGGAATAGTTCAATTTTTCCTAGGCCAGATTGGAAATGCTTTATTCATGTTCATGAATAAAAAATGAAATCTGTACTTATAGACATCTGTTTATAACATGGAAATAATATAATTATTTTAATTATCCCTACCTATTTTCTTTCATATACTTTCATCTAGCCCATAAACACGTGCATGTCACATTATCTAGGCTCTGTATACATTTCCTTGGCATGCTTATAATTTTTACTCAATTCCAGTAAGCAATTACTGAATATTTCTTCTCCCAGAAAAATTATATTCATATTTCTTTTCATCTCATGACATCTCCACGTAAAATCTGATGGACTTTTAATTATCTTCCCTAAACAAGCGGCATAACGTTTGATTTCCTCAGCCCTTTGATGTCAAGAAAATTAAAAGCAAAATCAACCGAAGTAATTTATATAAAAGATGGAATAATTTTATATAAAGGAATTTACATCGCATAATACATGGGCCTCAGAAAAGAGTGATAGAACTTTGAATTAAATCCAAAGAACAGCGGACTGAAGTGTATTCAATGATATTATATTTAGAAATACGTATAATTCAAACGGCCGCCTCGATTTCAATGACTCCAATTCTCGATTAATTTTCCCAATACGTTATGACGAATTAAACGAATACAACTTTTAATGTTTGAAGTTTCTGTTTATTTGCGTGCTCTAAGGACAATCCTATAGAAAATAATCTAAAGTAATCAGGTCACATGATTTTGATGGCCAATTCACTAGAATGATACTCAAAATAATATACTCTCTCCTTTCCTTCCACACCTAGGTACTAATTTTGTATGGAGCATTTTAAGGTAACGTAAAAAGTATAATAATTCATTCATATAAAAAGAAAAAATAATAGGGGAAGTTTTCAATAAAAATTCAATTTTTACCAACATTTATTGGTGATAAACAAAATTTCCATTATTTTAAAAGCAATGATCGTGGAGCAAAAACAACTACACGAATGAAGCTGATATCCAAATAAAGTGCAAAAAATTACTTGTGAAACAAATGGAAAAAATAAAAAATTCGCACCAAAGTGCACTCGGTTGAGAAATACAGGAAACGTCTTAGGACTTTATTTGTAGAATTTATTATACGCAAAGTAATTTATAATCTAAAATTTATTAATTAACAAACAGGTAATTACAAATTATGATAAGTAACTTCCATTGGATTTTCGATAATAAGGGTAGGAATCATCATATGTACATCAAATTGAATTATTTAATCTAGTCGATATAGTATTATTGCAAATTACTTCAGAACCAAATTACAATTCTAACTTGATTTCTTTTATGTGCAGAGATCAACAACACAAAGTTAATTTGGTTACAGCAGCCGACCTAGGCAAATCTTTAGAAACCCACCACATATTTTTTAAAGTCAATTAAGCAAGAGAGATGTATATTTTATAAGGGTAGGACGAAAAGATTCTTTTGTAGTGATTATTTAAGTGGATAAGTCCTGTGTAAATTGTCCAAGGTCGAAGGAGAAGGGGTCGCCTTTGCCTCTTTCACGTTTTATAAGAAATCAGCCTGATAAATTTCCCTCGAACTGAAGAGTAGGTAGGGGATGCGCATCCTTTCCTTTTTCGTAAACGGGGTTCATTTTGGGACGTAAGTTATTCTATTAAATGGAAATATCGACTCCAGAGACCCTGCATCTCTTTAGTCTCCATTTATATATCTCCCCCATTTAACCGCTCATTCTCAGTTTCCTGTATTTAGGCTAAACATGGTTATAGACCAGTTTTGATTGGAATAGTTCTCTTATCTAACTTTAAGAATCCTTCGATATAGCCTGGTAATAATGTGAAGTAGTAGATTACTATAAAAAAGTCATTCACGTTTACTTTAACACTTGAAAATTGAATGAATAAATTTTATTAAATGGAGAGGTTGTGAGTTTCGCAGTCTTTACTTCTGCCCTTCAGCTCTCTCTCGTTTACAGGGCGGCCACGGCCTATCTTGATGGGTTGAGACCTCCACTTTTCTTCTCTCTCTCCCTCTAGGTCTTTTTAGGGCATTCTGATCTAACATCCGCGCCAACAGGGTGCATGGGTGGTTGGGGTAGCGGTCCAGAAGGGGGAGTCATTGCCACCGGATTCCCCCCAACGTCCGCAGGTAAGGGCGTGGACCAAGCCACCGGGTCCTTCCTTTCCTCTCCTTTTTTCTTTTTTCTACGTTTATTTATTTTTTTGTTATCCCCTTTTTGTCTCCCTTCCCTATCCTGATCCTCTCCCTCCACTTTTCGCGGCACAAATTTTCTGCTGCTGGGGTATGGAGGAGACGGCAGTTTTGGTGACGAACCCACCCCATCACTCCCGCATAAAGCTAGGTACAAGCGTGCCGCCCGCCATCTTATCCCCAAATGCAACGATCTTGACATAGAGAGTTTCTTTGTTAGTAAACGAACATTTATCATTTCGTGAGAATTTTTAGAATCCGTAAAAATTAAACAACGCTTGGGAGCAGTTAGTATACGACGGATAACAGAAATTCTTTATACTTTTAATATCGTAACTAAATTTTTAGTGTGCAGTAAAACTAAGTTAATTTTGTAAAAAGCTTCCAAAGATATATTCGGTTCCCACATAAATTTATTTTCCTCTTGATTTTTCTCATCTTGAAATTTTCCCGTTTTTGTTTTTATAAAAAAGCAAAAACGGCATCTTTTCTCCGATAATTTCGTTGTGGATTAGCCCATAGACCGTAGTTTAATTAGTACACGGATAGCAATCATGCCGACATTGCACCCAATTTATATGCCCGCCATGTTTAGCAATAATCAAGCTCTAAATTTTTCTCTAAAACAGCGACTGAAATTGTATAATTTTTCTATAGATGTTTTTTCTTTAAATGTTTAAAAATTTTCAAATGAAAATCTGCTTATGTTTTGCTACATTAAAATTACAACGGAAATCGACCCATACCAATTGCGTATCTTTCTTTTAAGAATCTGCAGGTAAATTAGAGGTTTCCATAGTGGAAATACTTTATTTTTTGGAAAATCGCGATTTTTCGAAAAAAACGAAATGGGGTGATAAGCACCACTTGCAGAAAATGGACAAAAGATGTATTTTTGAGCTCGATTACAATTTTTCTTTATTAAAAAAAGTAAATTTGACATTTTTCGAACATAATTCTTGAATTTAAACTTCATTTAATTTCATTGCGAGAATGGAAACGAAACGTCGTCTTCGGATTTCAGAATGGGTTTCGAGCGACAGTCTCGTCATTCGTTCACGAACGGCAACATTCTGTGTTGGTTATGATTTTGGAATTGTGGCTTCATTTTCCATTCTAAAAGAATATCCCTAACTCTGTTGTTTTTGTAACAAACAGAACTCATTTAAAGCATTTTTTCAACACGTCAACAAAAATGGCGCTTAACACCCCGCACGTTCTCGAAAAATAACTTTTTGCAGTTGAGTCAAAATATCTCGATGATTTGGAGCGATAAAATTATGAATAAGCCCGTAAAATAATCACAAAAGCGTGAACTATTAAGCACTATGGGTCACTTATGTTTAAAAAAACTTAAACCTATCTTGGCAGTAGAAACTTCTGGATGTTTGAAAACAGTGCAAAAAGTATCTTTACTCATTCGCGTGTTGCAGCCAAATGAAATGTTGTTTCAACATAGTAACAGTTAAACAGTCTTGCCAACATCTCAAAGCTACAATATAAGCATTCGAACGGGCAGCTATGTCGTATAGCGTGTGCGCAATTTAAATTTGAAAACGAAAAAAAAGTTTCGGCGCTTAACACCCCGCCGGTGCTTATCACCCCATTTTACGGTACCTATTATAAAAGGTCTCTGTATATTAGACCCTATAAACCAATATTATAGTATATTACAGCCAAAGTTACTAAATAAAATATATTCTATGCATTTCATCCATAAAACCCATGGAGCACATAATTTTATTTGCTAGGAAAATTAATATAATATTTTTTGTTGTCTAGTGGTATTGGGATCATGTGCTAAGTGTTGCTATTATCTACGTAAAAGTAAAACAGACTTCTGAAATTAAAGTTGCAAATACGATTCATTTTCTGTTTTCTTTCCATAAAGTTATTGCTTTAATATTTTATTTTCATATACTTGATTTTGGGTTATTTATGGTATTACCTGATACTAGAAAGTCTCCTTTACTTAAACCTTTAAAAAACTTTTTTGCTTTAAGAAGAGAGCTGAGAAAGGTCTGAAGGATATACCAGCATACAAAAATATGCCCACGTGGTTTGGAAGAAATCTCAAGTTAAAGTATTTCTTTGAAACATCCGGAATATTTTCTGTTAGGCACATACACGGGAAGTCATTTCCACTGTGCTATAAAGTTATATGATATACATATACAAATTTTGCACAAAACTCCAGATGCCTTACGGGTAAAATGTAAAAGTGCTTACAGCTTAGTTTATTTCTTTTTACTTTCCCTTGCTTTGCATGTATTAGGGTAGACGAAATTTAGAGAAGTCTTTTTAACTTAATTTTAAAGTTAGGCAAAGCAAAGGAAGCGAAAAAGGTTTTCCTTCAAAGAGAGTCATGTAAGAAACTTACGGCAGGAAAAATGTTTTCACTTATTATAATCGGTTTTCAGTAACGCTCTAAGAACAACATGGTGCAAGAACAGTTACCCAGTAGGACTTGGGGTATATACTGAATCGATTCTGTATAGGCTACTAGTAAGGCCAAGGGCTTACTCTGCTTTATACAGAACAGCTTACTTTTACATGGTGATGTCCTAGGATAGAGAGTACTTACAAACCTACTTACCGGTAAGAGACGATTTCAGCAGTGAAAGGTAACCCCAGAAAGTAGTAATTACCAGTAATTCCTTGTAGAAAGAAAGCGTAATAAAAGGAGGGATATTTCAAAAAGTAGGCGCTATTTACAGGGCATACAAAGTGCACGGCACTAGTGCAATATAATGTACATGTAACTATAATCTCTATTGCACCAGAGTATTGCACTTACTATTTCCATGTAAATATCTCAATTATCTAAAAAATCAAATAATTTTCAAATTAAAAAATTGCCGTAGATAATACTTTCATGAGTTATTGAGATGAATTCACTAAATTAAGGTTAAGTTAGAATTTATTGGTAAAAAAGTTAAAAGTGATTGAAAAACATTTTACATGTTACCTTCAGGTTGGAATTGTTTTTGCAACAAGCCAGCAAGTTCTACTAGGATTTTGTGTTGTTCATCATTAAAAGAAAAATTATTCCATTTTATGAATAAATAAAAGTATTCCATTTTAAAAAAATTATTTAAAGTATTGCATTGTATATGCCTTTAGTTTGAATTATTATACACTTTTCAGTTGATGTCATAAAAAAGTAAAAATATATATGTGAAAAGAAAGTTAATCATTAATTGATTTCTTCTTTTTAATATGTTGTGCCTTATGGTATCTGTTTTTTAAAATTCTGAAAGAGTCTCTGACATCTTTGGAATACTCGTTCTCGGTATATCCATCTTTTAGTAATGCTTCTGTAATTAAAATAAAATTAAAAGGGCTTTATAACATTGATATTGTAACTTTCATAACTTACTAAACAATGCGGCGTTTATGTTTTTAAATTCTTTAAAGCACTTTTTACCTTGAACCCCATCATAATTAAACTCTAATACAATTTTTTTGCTGAAAAGTTGATGAAATGTTCGTTGCAGTTTAGGAGGAAGAACAATACGTTGAAATGCATTAACCTGTTTAAAAAAGAGTAAATAAATGTTAAGACAAAATTTTAAAATAAATTATTTTATAACTTACAAAGTCATCTTAATTTTCCTTTAAGTCTTCTTCAATCTTCTTAAGATCTTCTTCTGTTTCAATAGGGAAACGAGAGGTCAGAGAATTCGTTGTATAATTTTTCTTGGAAATTTCTTTTAGTAATGCAGACTGTTCTGCTAGAATTCTCACAATTTCTTCATGTTGTTGCCTTATATTCTCATTTTGTAACTGAATTTCATGTAATGCAGACATTACTTCTCTTTTAAATGATTGTAAATCATTTTGAAGGTTTGGATCTCCTGAAAATATAAATACATAATAATTTAAGTCGTAATATAAGTTTATAACTCGTTTTTATCGTAGGTCTTACAACTTATCAATTTACGAGTTCGCGACATGGTGCGATAATTTAAGGAGTGACTAATTGTGGCAATTACATTAATTTTTTCAAGTGAACTAAATGTTACAACTATATGTTTCACTAAATAAAGCTAAAGGTTCTTCTGAAAGCAAATGAAATTCAAATTCAAAGTAGAAATCACCTCCAAAAAAAGTGGCCGGTCCAATACCCGCAGTAGAACGTCGTAAAGCCCCTTCCTCATAAGTTTTTATTGGTATTTTTCCTAAATTTTCGCTTCTTTTGTCCATTTGTCTATAAAAAATTATGTTTGAATTTAGAAAAAATATATTTATTATATTCTCCTACCTTTTTAAGTATATTGATGTAAAATAGGAATTAGCAGAAAATCTGCTTCATAAGGAAGATATACAAATTTAAAAACAATCTGGTCTATTGGAAAAGTTTCCAAAATGTCTGAAGTAGTTCCGTCCGACAATACTATACCTAAAGATGTTGACTCAACTGGTAACTCGAAAAAATTTTGCATGTGTATAATACGTTTTCCAGTGATTTGCTTAGTAGTACCATTATCAGAAAAGCCACATACTTTAACAGGTATGAAAGGATGAATACAACAAAAATTGTCTGGTTGAGATGGACTTCAGTACATAAATTCCGATTCATAGCTTTTTATTTCTCCGAGAGAATTCTTTTTGAAACCATACTTCTTTTTTTCGATAATAAGATCTTCAGTATAATATTGGTTATACAATTGCTGCAAAATTTTTGATGGCTTCCTAATTTTTCTTTTAATATCCTGCATAAAATTCTCGAAATTGTAGGCAGTGAAAGTATTTATAAAACCGACTTCTTTTATGCACTCAACCAAATGTAGTATACCATGAACATTATAAGTAATACTTTTATTGCCATAAAGTGTTGTAAAATATTTAACAAAGTCTTTAATCATCTCCTCAACAATCTCCAGGTTAGAGGTATAGTTTTTAGGACAAGATATCATACGGTAAGAACAATGGAGAAGTAAAAAGTGATAATAGTAATCATCGTCGAATATGTTTTTCAATACTGCTATTCCACTATACATAACAAACTGTCTAAACTTTGTTGCTTTAAATTTTAATACTTCATTGAAAGATCTGGGTTTTCGATTAAATTCTCTAGGGATGAAAGGTGCCAAAGATGCCAATCTAATAGACATCTTTCGCTTTTCTTCTTCACTTAACTTTTTTACTGTTTTCCCATTTAAGATGAGAAGTATAATTTTCCATACTATTCCTAAATCAATCAAATGCATGGGGTCCAGTGTAAACTGCGAAACCATACCAATATTTGCTGTTTTCAATAAACTTTTTTTATTTTGAAAATACTTCTTATGGTGATTAAAGTGTTCTCTCCTATAAAAAGTAACATCTGTTCGTAAATCGCCTACGTCTTGACTATAGGTTACAACGTTTTCTATCCGTTTTCCAGTTTACGTACATTTACTGCAACCATTTAAAGAATTATGACCAACTGTCCCAGTTACATAAGCGCGCGCTGCAGCATCACATATAAACGTTCGAATCTTAAATTTAATGACTTTATCGGCTGTTTCTATTCCAACCGCTGTAAGTTTTTTTACCTCGGCTACAAAGTCGTGCAAATATGTATCTATGTCATATGGTTTTTTCTCGCCAAAAGCACCTATGAGTATTACCCTAATATTTTCAATATTCACAATTTCTCCCAAAATAGGCCACAAACCTTTTGATGAACTTTTAAACAACGGTAATCCATCGATCCCAATATCAACTATAACTTCATTGTAATCTTTTATAACTTGTGAGATCTTTTGTAACTGTCTTTCTAATCCAAAATGGTAATACTCACCAGGAGCTACAGTCCTAGTCACAATCTTTTTATATTTTTTCTTTAACAGACCTTTAAGCTGGCGGGTATTGCGAATCCTTCAGACTGAAGAATTTCTAGAAGTGCTTCACAGCTTTCTCGGGTGGGATGATATTTTAAGTACCAACCGACCAATTTTTCTTTCAGACTTTTTTTCTCCTTTGCCGTAATATCTACGTTATTTTGATTGTCGGCATCTATATTTTCTGGCAAATTATCTTGGGAACTTCCACTACCGCTAGCTGCTGTTTCATTTGTTACTTGAACTCTTTTCAGAAACGTTTCTCTCTCTTTCTTTATTAGACGTCGTAAGTGTCTTTTACTCATTTTTATTTTTCCTAAGTGATAATACAAATAAACGGATATATTTTAAAATTACAATTTTCTATTTTATCTTTATTTAAACACCCAAATTTCATTGGTATTATTTTAGACCCCATTGCTTTGAAACTTTTAAAATTTTTATGTACTATTTACATATGGTAATGGTACTTACAGCTTTTCTTTTTCCAATGTAATTTTTACTTACTTGAGTACCACCGCACGTTGTCAAAATAAAAACGCAAATGACTCACTCAGCACCACAAGTAGTGATAACGAAAACAAAAGCATGCAAGCTCGATCACGTGTCCTCTCCAAAATGTTTGCAGTCAGCCTTTACTCTCTCGCTTACCACACCTTACATTTGTAAGTACTTCCTTCAGGAAAATTCTCTCGCCAGAATTCAGCTATTCTCCCATCACTCATGCTAAAATTTCCTAATGGGTACTTTGTGTAATATACATAGAAAAAGGAGTAATAAGAAAATTTAAGGAAATATTAGAATTTTAGAATTCCCAAAATACCATAATCTAAAAATATTAAATATTTCACAACTATTTTTGCTTTACTAAATCCGGCCTCGTCTCATGGCATAAGCCTTCGTATACAGATATGCTCATATTGTGCATACACTCTCAGAATGTTATATATAAATATTATAAATTTCTCATGGTTGATCAAATCTTAACACTTGTGGAAAATTTTTGATTACCCTTTTAGGGACTTGAATAGAGAAGCCCTTTTGGTATATTAACTTCCCATTTTCTATAATGTCAATGTCAATGCATTCGTGCTGACGACGTGACCCTTTTTGAATGTCAAACCAAATTTCTTTCAAGCCTATTCGTGTGATGTTAACTCCTTTGTGCTAATTCATTTCTGTGAAAAGAGGAGGAATTGGCAATTTTTCTTTATAAAATCGTCAGAATGTAAAAGTGGACCTTAATGCATTAAGAGTTTGTATTTTTTATTCTGAGAATATACATACAAAAATTAAAGACAGGACTGGATTAACCATTAAACAATAGAAGCATGTGCTTGGGGCATCAAAAGATGGGATCATCATTGAAATTTTCAATCGTTGAATCCACCAGGAACCATCTGATGGAAATGCTGGAAATGCTGCTACTAAATCAACAATAAATAAGGGAACTAAATTTAGAAAAATGCCCAAAGAAATTGTTACCAACTATGATGAGGGAGAATTTTTAGTTCAAAACACTCACTCGGAATTGATCATATTTTCTTTTTTATTTTTGCAATGAAACACAAGTGGAAGCACGTACAATAGAATTTTCTACTCATGTGGACATTTTTGAAGAGCCTTTTCCAAGAGGATTTTACTTTAGAATTAAATATAAAATATGCAAGTAAAATACTAAAAATGTAGACTAAAGTCCTCACTATAAATACATAATATACGTTCAGTTCCCATATAAGAAATCCATTATTTTTGATCTTAACAAAAACTTTAGTATTTCATTTAAATTTTTAGATATTAATTCAAAATACCATAACTCCCTTCTTCTCTTAGGACAGTTGGGAATCTTTTTACCTACTCTTTAAATCCAATTTTAAAAAGTGTACGGGTTTTGAATTAAAAATATTTTGGAGGTGGTTTTACGCTTTGCGTAAATTTTGAAATTTCTTTCTATGAATGGAATGTTCCAGAGATCTAAGGAGGTGCAAAATCAGGGGAATAAGGGAAATGTCTAAGAACTTCCCAGTTTAATCAACAAATTTTTATACAGGTGGTCGGTGTTGTATGGGGCCTTGCCTTATCGTGGTGAGGGATAATTTGCTTACGGTTGATTAAAGCTTTTCGTTTTTTTTAAGTTTCTCCTCCAATCTTTACAATTGTTGGCAATAAACATTAGCTGTGATAGTTTCACCTGTCTAGCTAGCTAATAATGAATTACAACAGACATGTCCCACCAAACACATAGTAAAACCTTTTCTACGGTCAGTTCTGGCTTAGCAGCTGGAATAGGAGTTTGTTAGGGAAAAAGCCATTGCCTTTTATGCTTTGTGTTATTATAGACGATCTGTTTCTTGTTCCCCATTACAACACGGTGTAAAAACGGTTGATTTCTGTACCTTGTCAACAAAAAATTGCAAATTCTTTTCCCCTGCTCCTTATTATAGCCCGATAATTCGTGCGGTATCCAAATCCACATTCTGTTTGTTTTGCCAATGAGTTTTAAATGTTCTTGCATTCTTGACCAAGGAGATATTTCGTCAATGGTTAACCTTGGATCTGTTTCGATCAGTGGCTTGAAAATGTCGTCATCAAAATTCGATGTCCTTTCGGATCTTGGCGCATCCTGCATGTTCCTGTCGCCAGATTTTAATTTTCGAAACTAGCGTTGACATTTTTACCATTAGGACACTGCCGTAAAGATCAATGGCTCACTCCGTTGTGGTAGCATTCATACTAGATCGAAAAAAGCAGGATAAAATGCTTGATATGCGCTTCGTCAACAACGGGCTTTGAACTTTCAGGGTTTAGCGGAAAATTACAGGAATGTTCAAAAAAAAAAAATAATGAACACTAAAAGAGAACAAATCCCAAAAAGAGGTCCTTGCACTGCAACGAACCAGCATAGACATCCCCAAAATTCAAGCATACAAAATAATGGATTACTTTCCGGTCCCTCTAATGTGAGTACCACTGCACATACTGCAACATAAAAAGAACCTGTAAGCGGTTTAGGCAAATTATGTTATACCCCAGATGTAGGGAAGAAAGAAAAGTAATGAGTATGTAAAGAATTGTCCGTACCTAATTATTCCTAAGTATTCGCAGCTGCTATTCACCCCACCGTACCGCACCGCGCAATTGACGAGGAAAAAGCTTTAAAATATAGTTGTATTATAATTACAAATAAATAAATGAAAATAAATTAAAATAAATTTTGTAGAATAGGGAAGTTTTCGTTTTAGCATAAAGAAACCAATTAGATAAAAATACAGCAGACTTAGTAAAGCAGTATCGCAAAATATTTGCCAACTTGCGACGGCAACGTCACAAATTAAACGAAATAAATTTCAATCAAACCACTTTTTATTCTCCATTAATTAATGTCAACAGTTGAAAGGTAAAATGGGATAAGCGGCATTTTCGAAAAAGTAAGATAGGTAATTTTTCATGCCCGGTAAACGTTGTTCGCCGATTGGAGAAATTTCTCTCAAGTTGTCGACATTTTATAATAGCTCTGAACTATTTCAGTTAATTTTTGAAACCTTTAAACATCCAAATTTCGCTTCATTATTTAAGTCCACATTTTTTGGTCGACTTAAGCAAAATAATATATTTTCTCCCACTTTGTAGTTCTATTTTTATGAAAAGAGTAATGCCCTTAGCAATTTTTGTTCCACGAATTTATTATTACAAGTTTATTATATACATCCGATCCGGAAATTATCAAGGCTAATTAACTACTGAATCTTGTTGTACTATTCAAATTAAGAGAACAATTAAATGCTAATTTTTATTTGGAATGAAATAACTAAAATCTATCTGATTATTAACCAAAAGTGTGTTATCGATCGGTTCTCTTCTAATTTCGTATATCTCATATTTGCCTAAAATTTTTCTTCCCTTTAGGTTGTGTAAGACCGTTATATTTTCCTGTGTAGCATAGTGTCTTTTAACATTTAAATCTTACGCAAATACGCAATTTGGTACATTACTTCTGCTTGCGGCAATATATTCACTAAATTTGGTTTTAAACTTCTCTTAAAGCTTAACATAAATTGATAACAGTCGTCATCTACCGGGATAAAAAGTATCCTATGTGTTAATCTAGGTTATAAACTATCTGTGTGCCAAGTATCATTCAAATCCGTTCAGCCGTTTTTGCGTGATTGAGTAACAAACATTCAAACATAAAAACTTTCACATTTATAATATTAGTAGGATTATTACTTATTATGCAGACATTTTGAAAAAAAAAACATATTTTAAAACAAAATAGAACGGACTTCATATTTTTAAAGCCCTAAGAAGCATAAAATAATTTCATGATAATATTTTACAATACTTACAAATAGTTATATGCAAAAAACGGACACCCTTCCCCGGAGCTCCGACGAGTCAATGTTAATGTTCAAGAACTGGTGAACAAAAACTATATCGGCAGATCTGCGTCACTTTTCCAGAGAAGCCAGGCCAATGAGACTTAACCGCTCGCGATAAGACGGGAGGACCTTAGGATCGTCCCAAGGCAGATCCCTGAGCGCGAATCTAATGAACCTGCGCTGAATCGACTCCATGCGGTCGATGTGCACGGCGTCGAATGAACTCCATACCTGAGATGCGTGCTCAAGCAGTGATGATTTATATAATGTTAACAAAACCTGACGGTTAGAGAACTCCTTGGACCAGCGCTTAATGAAACCAAGCATGGGATTACCCCTATTAAACCATATAATTAATATGGGAAATGAAATCAAGCTTTGAGTCCAGTTTCACGCCAAGGTCGATAACAAACTGCACGCGAGGAATGCTATCCGTGGCAAAGGTGTCTGGAAAAGAAATCACAAAAAATATTTGTTCAGAAATGAATTTAGAGAAATACTTGTCTGAATTTGAAACTCTCGTTGTTAAGCTGCAAGTGTTCATTACATTTTTTTTCATGATATTTATTTAATTCTTGACATCTAGAATAATAAAGAATATGTCAGGTTATTTAGAAATCAAAATGTAAACAATACAGCCAAAATCATTGTAACACTTACCCCGGACAAGAACACTTTAAGTTTTAAGGCAAACTATACACAACAAAGATAAATGAAATATAATCAAATCAAACAAAACATTTTAAGTTTCGCAAAAAATAGTCACATTAGGGCACAAGGATGTATATCATCAGAAATGACATTCTTTCATAATGACAAAGAATGCGAGTATCGATCTATGTAATTTTTATCTCGAATATCAAATATAAGATTTTCCAACGAAGGGGAAATCTAAGACGTGAAAGCAACATATCTATGAAAAAGAGATAAGTGTACAAAAAAGGGGTGAAGAATTAATACTTAACCATTTCCGTTTTGGCGAAAAATAAAAGGCTCGATCCCAAAAGAAAAAAAATCATAACTTCACTTGGAAATCAAAACTCGGAGTTGGAAATCGCTAAAATCGTTTGTTTTGAACTCGGTGAAACTTATAAGGAAATCGCATTTTTACCGAACTCGTATTCAAAATCAAACGGACACTTTTATTTTATAGTTTGGTGAATCACAAATAGAAAAGTATTTAGTTGAACTGTTCTTTTGAAGTTAAATTTTTAAATCCATTAGTTAGAATTAAACATAAAATATATAATCAGCCTTAGGCTGATTACTTGATACCCTATATGATATAAATATAATTCATCTCATAGAGCTCTTCTGTACAAGCTTTTAAAGTGATCGGTTGCTTCCATTTGGAATTATGTCGAATAATCCTAAATTCAATATGCTGGCTAAGCCAAGGAGTGGGGAGATGTGGCATATTTTCGTTTTTCCGAAAGGGTGTCTCATAAAACACATCTATGCAAAATTTCAAAGTGATAGGTTGCTTCCCCTTCGAATTATGTCCAATAATCCAAATCCGACCAAGGAGTGGGGGAATATGAGCGATTTTCATTTTATTGGTTAAGCGTCTCATAAAACTGCTCCTTACTAAATTTGAGAG
>QYTT01089847.1:2667-19664 GCA_006980735.1 Dasypogon diadema
GGGGGGGGGGTGCTCGGGAAGCCCGAACAAAGGGTCGCCACCCCGAAGTAATGTCTAACGACAGTTCCGTTGTGGTGGCCTGGGGACAGGGAAGGGGGGTTTAGCCGGTAGACCTGGATCGTTGGGGAAATGGGGATTTCTCGAAAGTATTAAAGAGATCTACATGGATAATCTCTCTCGGATTCTGCGAATTTTCAATCAGTTTGAACAAGAGTTTAGGCGGTTTTCTGACATATTCTTCCGTATTTCAAATATCACAATTGTTTATGAATTGAGTTACATGTCATGTTCGGGTTGTAATTCGTAACTTTAAGTCTTTATAGGTTTCTTTTCGATTCTTCGGTGGTTGTTTTTTAAGTGTGACTTTTCTATAAGTTCGGCCAATTTTTTCTCGTCGGTTATATCCTCCAGTAACTCAGTAACTCGCAAATATTTAATTTTAAATCTATTATTATTTGTGAAATTTTGAATGAAAACAGTATTAATGATATTTAAAAAATCCTGGTTTTCTACCAAAATAGCATCAATTGCATTCGGATTGAAATGATTTTTAGTAACCTAGTAGCGGTTTGATCATCTAGAAGTTTGGTTTGAATTACGGTTCTGTTTATTATTCAACGATGTACTTTTTCGGGCTTAGGGTCTGAATCAATAAATGTTGTAAAAGAATTACAAAGTTTGTATTGATTCAGACCGTAAGCCCGAAAAAGTACATCGTTGAATAATCTGAAGTGTACCGGTCGAGAAACCTGAACTTGGTTCTGTTTATTGAAAATTTTCGTTCTTTTTATTTTTAAGGACCCTGTGATGGACTTGGTTATAATAATTTGAGTTTTGAAAACATTAAGGCGTGATTTGCTGTAAGGAACGCCTGTTTCGTTTTCTACCAAGTTTAATTTTACATTCGGAATTCTTGAAGAGGGCGGTCGCATTACTATTTTTGGTGCCTTTCGCCCTTTCTTATATTTGATTCCATAATCAAATCCTGAGAGTTTTAATCGTCATTTAACATTTGAGTTTGGCTCTTTGATTGAAAATAGCCTTATAAGTCGCCATTTTCGACCGAAAAGATAAGGGTGAAAATATCTTGTCGCCCACACGACAGCCAACAATTCCTTTCCACTTGTGCTATAGTTTATTTCATTTTCGTTAAAATTCCGACTGGCGGACTTTACTCTGGAGCGCCAATTGCATAATGGCTGACATCAGTGGTTAAGACAAATGGTTTATTAAAATCTGGATAGGTTAGGATAGGTTCATTGATTAAGAGGATCTGAAGGGTTTCAAAGACCTGTATGTATTCTTGATCAGAGACGTTGACTTTAGTACCTTTCTTAAGATACTTTGTCATAGGATTCGCTACTTTCGAATAATCGCGGATTAATTAGGGGTATTTTCTATAACTTCTAACCTCAGGGCACTGGGCATGCCCTATTCTATATCCGCCTTGTCCCTTTATTGGAGTTCTGGGGGATTGACTGTTTTTTTATCTCTAGTTCTTATGGGGCAAAAATGAATATATACAATAAAAAAACAAAAAATTAACAAAACTGTATTAAAACGCACAACGGCAATGAGAAAGGAAAACGAACAGGAAACTACTTTTAGGAAAAGAACGCCAAAAGCGTCAAGAAAAAAAGAATAAAAAAAACTTTGGAAAGAACTTTTATAAATGTACTAAAAAGAGTAGAAGAATTTTTTTTCTAATCTTATAAAGAAAATTAAAATTTATACACATTATTAAAACTAAAAGCGTTGAGCGCGAAAAGTGGTAAATTTTATGAAATACATCGATGTATACAAGATTCCCGAGATAATTAATACTCAACGGATAATAAATGTATACATATAACATATAATAACAATATTCACATTACCCCAACTTTTGCAGCATCTTTTCGCTCTTAACGGTTTTAGTTTTAATAATCTGGTTCGAAAAAAATATTTTTCTCCTTTTAGTACATTTGTAAGAGCGTTGAACGTTCAACGGGGTTTGTACATTTGTAAAAGCGTTGAGCATTGAACGGAGAACTAAAAGAAATGTCTTTATTAATTTACTTTTTGTTCGACTTACGTACCTTAAGCGATTTTCAATTTGAAGGTATAATTTATTGAACTTTATTTCACTGCAGGTACTGATGGGGTATCCCCGGAGGTAGTTAAATCTTCCTCCGAGGCTCTGGTTGTTCCTCGGCGCATTCTTTTTCGGAGGTCACTTAGTAGCGGGAGTTTCCAAAATTATGGAAGAACTCCTTCATTATACCTATTCATAAAAAAGGCAGTAGGAATGAGATTTCCAATCACAGACCAAGACAATTCTTGTATACCCAAACTGTTGGAATCTATAGTTCATTCATAATTGTCTCCGCTACTGCTCAACATGGTTTCGTGTCAGGCAGACCTACCACGACAAGCTTACTTGAATTTACCTACAATACAATTATGGGCTTCCGTGGAAATCTGCAAACTGACTATTTATGCAGATTTCAGTAAAGCTTTTGATAAATTGTCGCACTCGATTATTATGCACGAGTTGCATAAGTTGGGATTCCCGGTCATATTCTTGAACTGGATTCGCTCGTATCTGTCCGGAAGATCCTATCAAGTGCTCTTTCGCTGCTCTTGTTCGAGGATCATAGATGCCACCTCTGGGGTGCCTCAGAAAACAAAAACAAGAGTCACCTTGGCCCTCTTGTTTTTGTACTTTTCATAGATGATGTTGTGCATCTTCTGAGGCGGTCCAGAATTCTAATTTATGCTGACGAAATGAAAATCTTCACCCATATCAATGATGTTAGCGACTGTACTTTAATAATAATAATAATATATATATTTCAAGAAATGTACACAAGATCTACAATCTTCTATTTGTACTATAAAAATGGCTAAACTGACAAGAATAATGATTGAGTGCACTGTACTCAAAGTACCAATTCAAACTAGAGGAAGAACCGCAAATACATGAATCTCTTAAATTAAAATAGGTAAGAAAGTGAAGAATAGACTGTCAATCGTGAACAAAAAGGGGCCGAATATACTAATACTAAATACAAATATAATTGAGCCGTGAGAGAACAAACAGTTAATTAACATTAAACTGTACTATAAAATGCCTCTTGAGCAAACTCCTGAACATGTGCAAGGAACCAGCAGTTTGTATATCCACTGGTAAGTTGTTCCATAAACGTATTGCCTGAACGAAGTAAGAACTCTCGTATACTGTTGTGTGAAAGCGAGGTAGCGATAGATTTGTATTCCTAAGCGAACGCATGTAGTATATATTGTGTTCAAATAAGTAACTTGGTAACCGTGATTTTAGTAGATTATATAAGATAGTCAACAAGCTCATTTTTAGGTAGGCATTTAATGAGCATCCGAGTAGGCGATGATTAAAGGAAGAGATACGGTGAAACCTTCGAAGTCCAAAAACAAATCTGATGCAATCATTGAAAGCAACATTAAGTCTACGGGAGCAGACACTATCAAGCTTCGGGTAAATTATATTCCCGAATGTGAAATGAGGGAGCAAGACAGCCTTTATCAATCTCGATCGGATCTCTCTCGACAAGGCATCAGCAGTACGCCATAGCTGTCGAAGACCTCCGTAGATCCTTCCAAGGACTAAATTCACATGGTCACAACACTTCAGATCCGAGTTAATAACAACGCCAAGGCTTTTCGTAGAATTGACCAGAGACAAAGGAGAGTTGTTAAGTAGAACACTAGGCAAATCTGCGACATCCATCCTGTATTATGTATGACCATGTAATGAGATTTGCTCGGATTCAGGGAAAGCTTGTTGACTAGTGACCATTTGCTTATTTCGACAGAAACAATCCTCAAAAATCTTGAGTGGGATTCACCGATTTTAACCTGTTGATATCTCTCACTAAAAAAATCGCGAATTAGTCGGACAGCTGAAGAAGAGAAATGAAATTGAAAGTTTCTGTATTAGCCTGTTGTGATCGACACTTTCAAAAGCCCTGCAGAAGTCCAGGAGGACTAATACGCCAATATAGCCCCTATAGAGCGCGGCCCGTAAGTCGTTTGTCACCTTTAGTAGCGCGGTAACACAACTGTGTTTGGGACGGAAACCCGACTGCCATTTAGTTAACAGTCTCTTTTCTTCTAAATATTGCAGCATCTGAGTGTACATTAATCTTTCCAGGATTTTTGATAAGAAGGGTCGGAAATCCCCCATATCGGTAGGAGAAGGCTTTTTTTGGAAGAGTCAAAACTTCCAACGGCAAGGGAAAGCAGAACGAGTCAAACACGAATTAAATATAACAGTCAAGTGATTAATAATTAGGGGCAGTATAATTTTAATAAAACGGGGGGATATATCGTCTGGACCAGCCGCATCAGAATGAATCATACGAATGGCGTTGATGACCTCATAAGAACATACCGTCCTAAAAGAAAAACTGTCAGAATCAGAACTGCTAGGAGTTGGAGAAATATCATCCGTAGCAGACGTAACATCACCTTGTCGCAAGAAGTAAGCGTTTAGATTGTCAGGGTCAAGATCAAAACCACCCTTATCTGCTTTTCCGTAACAGCCGGCATTCCTAAGATTAGCCCATACTTTCTTCGGCGGAAGATCATTTGCAAAATGCGCCTTTTTAGTCCTACGAAGCTCGAGAGTAACGCGGTTACGAGATGATTTGTATAAGTTCCTTGTAATCTGGGATTTCACTCGGCGGTGGAGATGATAATAAAATTCCCTTTTAGAAATTAGGGAGGCAATAGTAGAATTGAACCACGGGCACCCAGAAGCTTTAATTGATTTGGTCACTAAAGGTACATGACAGTCATGCAGGTGTTTGATAAAATTTGTTACAATCCCAGTCTCGCGTTCGTGACCTGAAAAGATTAAGAGTTAGAAAATGTTTTGTTAGGAAAAACTTACCTTGCTGGGCTGTCCTCTTTCTGTAATTCAGGACTTCCGATTCTGCAAAGAAATTTGATTACTTTTCAGATACATTATCAGAAAGCTATCTCATCTGGGTTCTGGTTACTATCGAGATCTACAGTGGAGGACGTCGTTTTCATACGGGTTCAAATGGCAAGGCAACTTCTTGGGCGAACGCACACCTCGATCTTCACTTACCTTAGAATCTCTCCTCTTACATGCAAAAAGTTTCTATTGTTGAAAGCTACTTACCTCCGCAATCTGCTGATGAGAGTTGGACCTTGGACCACTGGCAATCAACTTACCTTAATAGTAAAAAAATCATCTACTTGAAGCGAAGAAACTCGGAAAAATTACCAAATGTACCACAAGCTTAAGAATAACGTTGAGCACCACCCAATTGGACGAGGACTACCTGGAAATAGATAAGTAAAGAGAATTAGTTAGTTAGGAAAAGAATTGAATTAGATAGATAGAAATTTAGAAATTGGAATAGGATATTTACTTTTGGATCTATAGGATGTTCGTAGGATTTATATTATTGGTCACATTATGTGTAGGGATAAAGTAGGACTGTAGGATAAGGATTAAACATTAAAGGATTAGGAATTGTACATATTTAATAGAAAGTATTAACTTAAAATTTGAGAAGGAAAATGTCAAAGATAGTTACCTGGTTGTAACGCTGGGAAAGATGGCACGATTAGACTTCAATTGAACTTTTCCTGTAAGGAAGAAATTTTTGGTAACTTAGGAAATTATGGAAATGAATTGGTACTCACCGGGGCAGTCCCTGGGCCCAAATGGGTTCTCATCACGCACTTAACCTGTACACCCGCACTAAATAAACACCATTTACGTCCTGAACTCCACTCCTTACGGCAGGAATATTAGTGAAACGGATCGCGCGTAACCCGAAGAGAAACTTAAAGGGAGCTAAGACCTCGAAAATCGCTAAAATGAAAATTTTTGAAAATTCCCCACAGCAAATGTCATCCTGTGAAAATTGCAAGAAATCTCGGAAAAGAAAATTTTTCCAGCAAACCCGATAGCAGATTCGGAATCCTGAGGGTCAAATTAACAAGAAAAATATAATAAATTTAATTTTATCAAATTACCGGTTGGCCCGATTCTGGAAAGTTACCGAAATAGGGGCCGGAAGTCCGAATAGGGGTCGATTTTGTATAAAACTTCGGTATGTGAAGCGCGCGATCTCTTAGAGAGACTGGCTGTCAAGGTACAAGGTGCGAGTTTATTGGTGCAGACATTTAAAAAAAAGAAAAGAAGGCGGATGAAAGTGGAGTACGACGAGTTTACAGAGAAAAGAAAGCGGAGTACGAAGAATTTACAGTGGAAAGAAAAAAAAACAATAATGAAAAAAGGAAGAAAGTAATAAAGTGAGAACCTCGGCGAGAAAGGAAGAGTAGGAGACCAGGTGTGCAGGTGATGCGCCTCGTGGGACCCAGAAGGGCATCCGGAGTTTCCACAAAACAGATAAGTTCTTTTTTTGGTTTTCTTTTAGTTTTAATAAAAATGAATTGCTCGTGCCATCTCGCCCGCGAGTGCGAAATTTCAAATCGTTATTGTGCCGATCGTATTTTGAGTTGAAGTGAATTATAGATGTGAATCTGCATATTTGGAACTAGTTTCATTTGAGTTCGTAGACTCAACAAAACTACGTGGCGCCCAAGGAAAATTCAGTTTTTTTTTTAAGTGAAAGTATGTGAACCTCCCCTTCTCCAACTGCTGGTCGGCAAAGTACACCCTAGATTAGAGCGGAGGGTTGTAACAAATTATTGGCCAAATTAACCTGTTCATCAACAGACGTACACTCGTAGATACTTCTCCAGTTTAATAGAAGACAATCAGAGCTAAGAGCCTGTACATCTACATTTTTATAATCTCTGTAAGTCATAATAGAAGGTTCAATAGTTAAACGGGGAACATTGTACGACATAAACATAATGTCATGATCGAAGAGACTAGGAGAATCAAGCTGGTTATGAAAGTTAACTCTATCTAAGTTAGAAGTCAAGAAAAGGTCCAGCAGCGATGGATTAGAGGTGTTGAAATAGGTAGGGGCGAATTAATTACATTCAAATAAAGTGATTGCATTAAGGCCTGAAAATTTGCAGGTGTAGTGTTTCGATGCAACAAATTAACATTAAAATCACCTCCCACCACAATGTTGCTGAACCTACGCGCCTGCATGGATATTACTTCCTCGAACTCCCTAGCTGCCTCAAGACTGAAAACTGATGAGGGGCAATATACAGAGGTTAATGCGCATTTCTCTACGCCTGTATTGATTTCCACCGAGAGAAACTCAATATCCTGACTAGATGAGAAGCCAAATATTTTAGTTTTGTAGATAGTTTTCACATATATTGCTACACCACCACAACCCTGTCTTTACGATCATTCCTTGAATAGCAACTATGTTAGAAGGAATGTGATCTTTCAACCATGACTCGGTGACCAAAATTACATCAACACTGGATCCCGCAAAAATCAGGAAATTACAATTATTCATAATTAAAGGTGGTGAAGGTACCGGCCGCAAGCAGCACATTCAAGAGTCAACCAAGAAAGCAAATCTGCGCAAATTTCAGATGATGAAAAATATTCACGCACGAGGCAAAGATTTAACATAAGATTAAAAAAAATCATTGTCCTCACGACAGCTTTAAATTCAATACGACAGCCTAAAATTACTGACAATAAGAATACTATAATATAGAAATATGAAAACAAAAACAATAATCGCACTACCTTAACTAACCTGACTACAAGCAGGTAAATAAGAACAATTTCTAATTCATTAAGCAGAAAGACAGTAGATGAAATCATTCCTCATCGATCAAGTCAGTTGACCCCGGTATCAGTGTCCGTTGGAGTAACGGGGTGAAGCTCACTAGGGTCTGCAATTCGAGTAGGCCTTGCATCACCGTTACGTTTCACATATACATAACCCCCTCGAGAATAACACTTAAGCAACTTTTTTAAGTAGTTGCAGAACATTACGCATAATATTTTGATTTTTAGGTGTCAGACTTTCAAACACGAATATTGATCCCTCCGCAGAAAATCCCTCGATATCATGGAGTTTCAGACTACCATGTTTCTTGAAAGATGTTAAATGTTAAGAACGAACGCTGCTCATTTACACAAGAGAATTTTGCCAAGATAGGAGTCGAACGAGCCTTTTGATTTTCTTGATTTTTGACGACCTTCTTATGCGTAGGTTTTCGAAAAGCATTTGTATATGGTGACAAAATGTGCCTAATTTTGGTTGAAATATTTTGCAAAATTCTCTGTGGATTCTCGTTGTGCTTGTAAGGAATACCTTTGATAACTTTGTCATGCGTTGCCAGCGAAGAATATCCTCATTTCTGTTAAGAGCCGAAATATGAAGTTTTTCAAGATCTGCGTATTTCTACTCTAGCACCTCAAGATTTGATTTTAAAGGGTCGACTGCTGCATTCACCATCCCGAACAATTTTGTCTCCATAGCCAACAAACGCTGTTCTAGCCGCGTCTCAAAATCCAACAGCAACTTTTCGAAGTCATTGTTCACGTGAGAAGTGCCGCTACTTGCAGCTAAAGGGCTTGAGCTAGCTTCTTTTCGTTGCGAACTTGGTACTTTACCATCTTGTCTTCCGACCATTTTATAACAAAACGCAATTTTTAGCTAAGCACAACTGCGAGGCGGATATGGTGAGCTGTGGGTAACAGAAGATCACTGATCACGGAGCACCGACAAAACACGTCTACTCGCTGCGACAGACACTCTGTTGGTAGTATAGACCCTCCTAATTGTGGCGGAGAAGTAATAATAAAACGAAAAACTTTTGTCGGACTTCCCCCACTTTTATTCTACTTTAAAACACACTTAGGCATATATTCTTAAACTTAAAAATACAAAAGATTGCCCCGGTCTGCCGTGGGCTACACTCCAACTTGAACTCAACTAACTGATTAGCAAGGAAACTTTTACAACATTCTCTCGGTTGGACGAACGGTAACATCCGGTTAGTGTATTCTTGAAGCGTTCATTATTTTTTCCAGTGGCGTACACTACAACTCATCGTATCTCCCCACAAGAAGATTTAAACATCTTTTATTCTTGGTGTGGGCACAATGATTTGGAGCTTAACATAAATAAGTGTGAAGTGATGTCGTTCTCTAGGAGGCGCGACGCTATCACGTCGTCTTCTTGAACGTGCATCCCAGGAATGGAATCCTTCCTATTCTGTCCATATCGGTCGTATTGAGTCTGTCCAGCGCAGTTTCATTAGATTTGCACTTAGAGATCTCCCATGGAACAATCCTTTGATTCTCCTACCATATCGCGAGCGACTTGGTCTTCTCCGTATGGCATCCTTGGAGAAGCGACGTAGGGTTGGTGATATAGTTTTTATGCACCAGGCCCTGAATTCCCATATTGACTCTCCGGCGCTCGGTGCCAGGGTCTCCCTCAGGTCTAATAGTCACAACTTGAGAGATATCCCCCTTTTGCATGTCAACTTCTCTAGAACTAACTATGGTAAGCATGAGCCCATTAGTCGAATGTGTGCGGCTGTCAACCGTGTTGCGGACGTCTTTGATTCAGATGTACCCAAGACTGTGCTGAAAAAACGTCTTTGCCTCGTCGTTTAACTTATGTTAAAGCGTTATTATTAACTTTTTCTATTTTCTTCTGTCCTATCAATTGTTCTCACCATACTAAGTATAACATGTCTTGCATGCATGTCGGGGAGCGCAATCTTAACGCATTTCTTTGAAATGGGTAAATATTTCTTGGCTCCTCGCTGAGCAGTGCGCCTTCTGGGCAAGAAGGAAAACTCATTAACTTCTTTTTTAATTGTCAAAACGTTTCTACGATATTTTATTTAAAAATGAAATTAGTCGCGCTTGGCGTGCATAATGGAAGGTTTTTTTTAAATAATTTCTTTGAATTTTAACGTGAAAAATTCTTTTTACTATTTTTAAATTTCCATTGTTTAAAAAACACGTGTAAAAGGTGTAAAATTTTCTCTAATAGACTTCCAATCGTTCGTTCGTTTACAGCGATAATATATATATATATATGTTTCTCGCCATCTTAAATTCATAAAAGCTAATGTCATATTGGTAAACAGCAACCCCAGAATCCTTATATTCGCCATTTAGATCCGCGATTCCGAATTTCAAAAGTCCGACTCGAGATTCGAAATCAGCGACCTGGAAAACTGAACTATATAATCATATTTTCATGACCGCAAAAACTTTTGAAAAAATTGACAATTCTGACCGTCATATTTGATCCGCCAGTTTGCATTCCTAAAAGTTGGTATCAAATAAGTAATCAGCAATCCAAAATACTTATATATTCGCCATTTAGTCAATATTTCGTTCACATTTAGAACATTTTGGATCCGCCATTTCGAATTTAAAAAATTTGACACCAGATTCGAAATTAGCAACCTCGAACACCTATGTATACGCATTTTAATGGCGATCGCAAAAACCTTTGTAATGAAATTAAATTGTTGATTTTACCATGAAAAAGTATTTTCCTGGAAATATTTTACGTTTTATTATATGAAATTCAAAAATAGTAAACAAATGTAAGTAAAAAACATAAGAAATTAACAGGCAAATGCCTATCAATATTTATTTTACTCTTGGTGTGGGCATAATAACTTAGAGCTTAACATAGATAAGTGTGAAGTTATGTCCTTCTTTACGAAACGCGACGCTATCATTTATGACTACGCATTCGCTTCTGACAGTATTCCTCGGGTGTAGTCGGTTATTGACCTTGATTCCAAGCTTAACTTTGTTTCCCATATTAGTTTTGTTGTTTCTAGGGCAAATTCCATGTTGGGTTGTGGGAGTGTGGTTGCTTCTGTCTTAAGAATTTTCTCTCTTGCAAACACAATTCCGCACTAAACTCCTTGAACTTCCCAGGAACAGCTCTATCTGGCCTTCACTAAGTGAATTAGAATTACCTTAGGCTTGATGGATGATGGAATCGGTAAATCAGTTCTGGTTCAGATATTGGAGCAGGGTTAACAACTCTCAACTTTTATTGAAATGAGAACTGCAATTTGATATAACTATTATATAATCTTTATTTTAATTCTTAAAAACTTAACTCAAAGTCTCGGTAAAATATTCACGACGAATTACAAAAATGAATGAATCGCCCAACGACTGGTTAGTAGGTGTAAACTTGTGAGGATGAGAATTAACGACTGACTGAAAAAATATTTCACTTATTTTTTTGAATAATAAAAAATTCAGTGCACCTACGCGGAAAAGGAATCAAAAAGATTCGCTTCGAGTGTTTGGTTGCTAGGTGCTTATTGCAACAAAATACAAAACCCTAGAAATGTTTTATTGCAACCAAATTATCGAGTAAGTCGCCACAGGGTCTCATCCGGCGCTGGTCTAGGAAGTTTTCCGATCGTGGGGTAGTCCTAACACTATGTACCTTTTACCTCTTTCGTCTGACCGCTTCTTGAACACGCATCCCAGGTATGGAATCCTTCTTACGCAGTACACATCGATCGCATTGAGTCTGTTCAGCGCAGGTTCGTTAGATTTGTGCTGAAGGACCTCCCATGGAACAATCCCTTGATTCTTCCACGATATCATGAGCAGCTTAATCACCTTGGTATGGTTTCCTTGGAGAAGCGACGTAGAATTGCTGATGTGGTTTTTATACACCAGCTCCTGAATTCCCATATTGACTCCCCGATACTCCGTGCCGGTATGCCTTTCAGACCTAATGACCGCAACTTGAGGAGTATCCCCCTTCTGCATACCAACTTGTCTAGAACTAACTATGGGAAGCATGAACCTGTTAATCGCATGTGTGCAGCTGTTAACCCTGTTGGGGTGCACTTTGATCTGGATGTGACCAAGTTTGTGCTGAAGAAACGTCTGTCGTTTAACTTATGTAGAGGCGTTAATACCACTGACTGTTATGCATCTTGCATGATTGGGCGCCTGATCGGTCGGAAGGGGTACTCTTTATTAATTAGCTTCCTTTGTTTTTTTTGGTTTATACGTCTTGAATCTTGAATGCTTGTTGGGGAACCCAATCTCAACACATTTCTTTGAATTGTGTGAACGCTTATCGCGGAGATGAGTAAATATTTCTTGGCTCCTCGCTGAAAAGTGCTCCTTCTGGGCTAGACGGGAAACTCAATATGTAAAATTAAACGCAAAAGAATTTGTTTGCTACCGATAAATTTGAAATTTCTTCTTTTCTGGTTTGGTTTGATAGGCATTTTAAATTATTAGGTTTTAATAAAAACAAACATGGAAGAGTTTTTTTTGTGTTAAACGTCTTTGGGTAAAAGGCATGTTATTTCCATTGTATATTGGTAGAACTTTCACCGCCCCTTTCAAATGCTATAAATAAATGAACCGAATTTCACAAACTTTCATTTATTCTTACGCAAGTTATAATGGAATTACTGTTTGTGAAGTAAGGTGGGGTTCTCTCCTCCAAATTCATTCATTTTCGGTGAAACACTGGGGTCTGGTATTATGTATATATGTATTTCGCATTTTGCAGTACTTTAAAATTTTCCGTTATACGAGGAGGGTGGGTTCCTGTGGGCCGATTGTGCTCATCTACGAACTCAACCGCACAAATAAAATAACAAACTCACTTAGCAAATTTCAGCTTTCTACTTTGCTCCGTTCGCCCGTAATCGTGTTGACAGACGAACAGAAGGACATGCATAAATCGACATAACTTTTGATCCTGAGTAGGAATCTAGTAACGTTTATGGGTCTACGATGACTCCTTCAAGGTGTTACAAACAGTAGACCAAACTTATTAAGGGGGTTTGTAATACAAAGACCTTAAAAATTTAAATTGCTATTAAAAAAAGAAGTTTGGATAATTTTAGCAAAGACATCTCAGACACCTTTATACTTTGAAAAAAAACTTCCTATAGAAATCATGTAGACACAGAAAAAACTGTAAAAGTTTGTGTCATTAAAAATTATTTCAGAATCAGTCTAGATAAAGTTCTTAGTAAATTAGCAACTTTTAAGGTTCATAGAAAGAATAAATTTAAAAAATAATAGTAAAAATAGAAAATGTAGATTTCTTTTAATAATTTTTAAAGGAAATGTTTAAAAATGCATATTATAAATAAAGTATTTAATATTAAAAAAATTTAAAGAAAAATGGGCAATTTTCATCTTCATAAATTAAAAGAAAAATGATGAAGTGTTTCGAGAAAGGATATTTGTAAAAGTTTTCAAAAAGTAGAAGTTAGTTACTGCTAACTAGTTAGATCCCCTGAACAATTGCACCGAAGGCAAGGAAAATATATTGAGCAAAGTAGTGAAGTTAGGAGAGAGTGGAAATGAATAAAGCAGTGAAAATAACTTCCGTTTCCTCATCGTCTGGTAGGATGAGTGGCACAGTTTCTTGATTATTGAGAGGTACCCTCACCATAAAGGTACAATGACGCGAGAGTGCGATGCGAGAGTCCCGACGTAGCTGACAAAATCGTTGAAGATTATAGTATATGTAGGAGCAATGTAAAATGCAGTACAATACATGACTGTGGGACGTAATAATTTCCCGAATTTTGAATTTTCTCGCAACGTGTGAGCGTAATATTCACGCCTCGCACTCTCGCGTCATTGTATCTAAGCCTTAAGCGTGATCTGCTCGTGTTAGGAAAAAAGATAAGAAAAAGAATGATGTAGATTAAAAAGACGGAAGTAATAGTGGTTTAACACGTTCACGCCGGGGCGAATATTTACGTTTTTTCGTGTGAGGCGGGACTGTCTTATCTCGTTACGCTTGTGGGGCGGGGCGACACTGTTGCGATATATTAATGTTGAGAAAAAATAAAATAAACTTATTTCTTTAACGACTTATTTTCTGAAAACAATTGACTCACCTGTGATGCACGTCGCCCCACGGGATAGTTAAGGGTGACCCACTAGTGGGTCACGCCGCCCCACGAAATAGTCAAGTGTGACTCACCGGTGGGTCACCCCGCCGTGAACGTGTTAAGAGTTTCGCAGAAAGCTATTTTGTCTGTAATGAGTTCTTCAGGGGAAAAAAATCTTATTTCGGTCCGAGTAAGATTTGAATGCGAAGCGCATCGGCAGAAATTTCTCACGACACAGCCGTGTATACTTGACCACGTAAAAAGTACGACTCAGGAAGAAAAGAGCGTGCTTAGCTAAATGTTTGCCCTTGAGCCTTGTTAATGGTAACTGCGTATGTGAGACGCATAGGGAACTAATGGCGGCAGAAAGTGAAGTGTTAAGAGACCCCTGCGCATTTGCACATAAAACCCTTATCACTTTTATTATTTTTACAAAAGTGTCAATTTCCCTACCACCAGTGGTAGGGTTCCCAGTGACTGTTTTCAGAAGGTAAAACTCATATCTAAAATTCATGTAGAATAAAATAGGTTGAAGCTCATGCACGTGTGAATTAAAGTCTTGCAAATAAAATCTACAGTCATGCAATTAAAAATATGCATGAAGCCCTGTATATTATATATCTACATATACAGGGTGGCCCGGAATTGATGGAACAAATTCAAAGGGCTGATAGTAGACCTAAAATACTGTCGAAAACTTTATATGACTATGGGCCGAATTTCTGCTTTCGAGATATGATAGATTTTATGTTCTCCATTCAGGTACCTTGACTTACATTTTTTGCCATATTATAAAAATTCTTCAAGGTAAGTAATTTGATTAACCCTTGATTCGTTTAACATGCGTAGAAATTGCATTCGACTGTAGGAACTGAATTCTATAGTACAGAGAGTATGGGTTTCTGCAATATGCAGTTTCTGTAGCGGACTGCAACTCTTACACGTATAGTGAACTATAATATTGATTTAATAGATCCTTACAAGTCATTTCGAATCTATTTTGAGGCCACAGTAATTCATTTCCGCATAAGTCCAATTGAACTAATTGTAAGTTACCCGGGAACGCAACCGCAAAGTAATTTGAATTGGATGTGAATATTGCAACAGGAGTATAGCAGGGAATATTTAGGTTTTAGTACAGTACGTGTGTGCCAAATTTGATGCATATACTCTGAGGCGTTCTCGTTTTAGAAGAAAAAGATCGATCTTTGATTTGATATAGCTGGAGGTTTCATGTGGTAACTCTATAAAGGAATTGTCCAAATTGGACCATATACGAAGTTGATCTTTCAATTCATGTCTCTAGCTTAAGGAGTTCTCGAGATAACGCGTGGACGGACAGACGGATATCTATTAAACGATTTCTTTCCTTCTCCCATTAATGGCAATATAGTTTATTTCTGTGTATCATGAATATTTTTATGCGTTACAAACGTTTGCTTAAACTTAAACTTCAGTAACATATTTTGAGTTTAAGGAAGAGAGTTCTATTTTAAAGCACTTTTGGTATTAATTTCTAGTATGCATTTGTTCGGAAACACTAAGAGCATTTATATTATGCCGTTTATAATTTAAACACTGTATTTCTTGGAAATCTGTATCACTGAGACTCCATTTCGTCCGTTTTATTGGTGGAGGTGCATAGTTTCTGTGATAAATTTTTAATTGCCTGGGAGTATGCGATTTGTTTTGACAGGACTAACGAAAATTTTATTTTTCTTTCATATATTTATTTTTATTTACTGACGTTTATAGAGCTGGCTGATAATTTCTACCCATTTTTATTTGCGTGTTGTTTGGACTTTTCTGCGGGTCTCCGTTTTAACTTTTTCGCGAGTTAAGTTTTTAGATTTTGTGCTGTGATGGCGACTTGTAAGTTGTGTACTGTTTCTATCGCGGATGACCCGATTGGTTGCCACGGCGTCTGCGGCGGCACATTTCATGCGAAATGCTTGGGGCGGGGTCGTACGACCTGCGCGGAATGCGCCAGCATTAAACCATGCCATGTATTACGGCTGATGAAAGGCTTAACTACCTCTCTTACAAACGACCAATCCGACAGTATGGACGGTCTTAATTCTAAAGCAAATATGTTGCTGGACTGCTCCCACGAACTGTTGTTGGTGGCTCAGCGACCAAAATTGTACTTTGTCTCGAGGCTTGACCCGGTTACAACGACTGGATTATATCCGTGCTGGGTGCGGTGCTGACCCTTCTGTCCCAATCTACTGCGGATTTAACAATTCGCGTCATTCTCGCAAACTGTTTTCCTCATTCAAGCTGGCAACGACCTCAGCTGTGTTTGACCTTATTTCTTCGCAAGGCTTTTGGCCCGATGGCGTCGTTGTTCACGAGTTCCTTCCACGCGGAAGACCGTCGCGGTTAGATCGGCCCATGGGTGAGATCACAGCGTCCAATTCTTATCTAAAAAACTAAGAACGCTTTCCCTTTACTACCAAAATGTAAGGGGAATAAGAATTAAAACCCGTGATGTTTTGCAGGCCTCGCTCTCTTGCTGCTTCGATATCATTGCGTTGACTGAGACCTGGCTGCACCAGGGATTCACTGATGTTGAAATTTTTGACCAGGTTTTTCGTAGGGACAGATATGTTGACTCTGAGGTTCGTGGTGGTGGCGTGCGGGGCCCATTTGAATTGTACTGCATTAAAGCTTCCAACCTTTCCAACTTATTTTGACGTGGAGCTTCTGGCTCTTAAGATCTCCCTTCCAAGACAAATTTTATCTGTTGCTACATTCCACCTAACATGATTGTTAAATTGCAATAGTTTTTGCAATTATTTTAAGTGAAGCCGAAGGATTTAAAAGATGTTCGCACTTGACTTTTAAAATTTATTTAAAGAAAAAGCTTGCACAATATAAGTAGTTTCTCTGTACAACGCAACGAAAATTACTTGGCTCTTTGAAGAATCAACAACGAATGAACCTTTGAACCGAATTGCCTATTTGTCTTGCTTAACAGCTTAACTGTGATAACAGATAACTGATGCTGTGATACACATCTATTAACATGCCGCCGCCCTTGACAGCTTTCACCAAGAACTGTCAAAACTCTTCGCTGGTAGGAAGTGGAGCAAGCTTGTGGATAGCTCGACGAAATGTTCCGGCCTTCGTTTTAATGTCCACAACACGAACCTTTCCATCGCCGCCGG
>QYTT01089848.1:58615-70655 GCA_006980735.1 Dasypogon diadema
TTTTTGAAAAGTACTTGTCGAGACCAATCTTTTGATACCAAACTCGACCGGAAAGGACGTCATGAAAAATCCGCCAGTTTTCCTAGGTAAATGCGTGCTCTTCCGATCCCAGAGGTGACTCTTTTCACTAACTTCTTAATAACTCCGGAATGGATAGCCCGATTTTGATGAAATAAATTGGAGTAGAAAGGCAAGGGATGTGGCTTTCATCCCCCACCACAAAATCAAAATTAATTAAAAGTACCATAACCAAAAAGCGCTCCATGCTTTTTGAATTAGTCATTGGACATGAAAGAAGTGATAAGTTTTCTAACAACTACCAGCATATCTATCATCCGTCACGTATTGAATAAAAAAATATATGTTTGCGTTTGCCCTACAATGAAGTTAAAATGTTGGCAAGGGTAACATGTATATATCGTAACAAATAAAAGTTTGTTTAATTAAATTATTTTTTAATTTTTAGTGCGTCATAAAAGCGTGTTTTTTAGTTTTTTTTAAACTATATTTTATTATAGTATAAAAACTCAATATTCTTTTAATTTTATCTCATTTTGCTAGAGAAAGAGCTAAGAGCTCTCTGCTGGGCAACAACGGGTTAAATATCAAACAGAAATAAGACATTAATTTGTAAGCGGGGATTTAAAGTTTATTTTCTGTATCCTAAAACAAAATCTGCAAAATATGTAGTTATAGTGATTAGTGGATAGCATACCTACTTACATATGAATTAACAAATATTTATTTGCTTCCTTTTCTTCTAAACATAGAACCTTTTCATATCATTTATTTAAGATAAGCTACAGTTCAGCAGAATACAGAATTACAATTTTTTTTTTCTTACATTTTGCAAGATGACCTGACGATGGGAAATAATCCGACAATTATGAGTGAAATGTAATAATACTTACAATAAATTTCTGCTTACTGCACCCGTATTAGCTTCTAATATTCTTCTTTATTTCTATATTTGCATTTTAATAAGCTCCGAAGGACCGTAAAGTAAATACCTGAGTTAAGCATAATGTCCGGTTTTCTTGTTTAAAATGTAAATTTGTTCTCCCTGTTTGGAACAAATGGTTAATGACCTAATTAAAATCTCAGTCAGACCGCCATGGACCAATATTTATCTCAACAGGTTTTAATCCCTCCATCTGAACTAACCGCACTACGTGAATCAAGCAAATTTACATTAAGTAAATTTCGGAATATGAGGGAAATTTGTCCACAATTTGCTTTAAGGTTTCTGCAGAACAGAAGAGCACATACATACATATGTATAGCTTGAAGTCGTAACCATCAAACCAGATAAAGGAAAATAACTCATCACAGGCAAACGCTTACCACTGCACAACATTTTTTTATGGGGATATATGGAAGGCTTTGGCGTCTCATTGCTCTTCCTTCTTCTTAAAGCCACAAATATTTGTTTCGTTGAATGTTACTTTGATGATCCTTGTACTAGGACGAATGAATCCCGAGAATAAAATAAATTTACTTCGGTAGACTGTTTTATCTATTGCCGGTTCATTCATTTTATAAAGTCAGCACAGTTCCTCCACTTAGGTTTTGTTGTTGTGTGTATGAGAAAAAACACTCTGGTCTGAAGTATACTAGAACTGTTGTCGTCAAAAGATGCTGATTTTGGACTGAATATAACCTTATAATTTGGTTTCCTGCTTCGAATAGTGCTTACAGAAGTCAGCTCTCGATGAACATAATTGGAGTGGTGTAGGATATGGGCTATTGGGCTATTGGGGTATTTATTATTTTATGTCTTGACAGACGTATATTATTTGGGGTAAACAAATCGTTATAAATAAATACAATAAATCCTTGAGTTATTTGTGCAATTGTTGTTTATTATCGAGTATTTATTTGAAATTTTTAATTTGAATGAAAACTTGCGCGTGTGTTTTTACCGGTGTAAAAAGGCATTCGAATTATTATGAAGTCAACTATTCTGGTAATTTGAAGCTCTCTCTTGTAAAAATTATGAAAACTTGGTAGAAATTCTACTACGAATGTAACCTCTTTCTAAATATAGAAAGGATTGTTCTTTAATAGTGCTACACTAACACAAAAACTTATCAGACCCATTACTGTTATACAGTATGTAAAAATGATGGGCTCACTATATACAGGAATTTTCTCTTTGTGTATAATAGCGTTCCTTAGAAAAAATAGCTGGCTATGAACTTAATATTATTTATGCTATATTAAAATAATAAGAAAAAACCGGCCAAGTGCGAGTCGGATTCGCACACGATGGGTTCCGTACCATTATCTATAAAAACGGCAAAAAAAAATCATGTCTGTTGTATTAATTTTATTTTAATTTAATTATTTATTTTTAAAGTGAATATATAACTAAATATTCTGTGAATATTTCAAGCGTCTACCTGTTACCGTTATCAATATCGAGCAAAAACGAGCAAAAAAATCACGTTTGTTGTATGGGAGCCCCCTTAAATATTTATTTTATTCTGTTTTTTAGTATTTGTTGTTTTAGCGGCAACAGAAATACATCATCTGTGAAAATTTCAACTGTCTAGTTATCACGGTTCATGAGATACAGCCTGGTGACAGACGGACGGACGGACGGACGGACGGACGGACGGACAGCGGAGCCTTAGTAATAGGGTCCCGTTTTTTACCCTTTGGGTACGAAACCCTAAAAACGACCAAATTATCTTCAGACCTTCATTATAAATTATTTATTTTTTTCTGTCACTAGGACACTATACAAATAACAGAATTACAAATTTTATACAAAACAATTTTTTTACTCTGAAAACATTATTTCAACATTATTTATCCTAGTTAGTATTTTGAGCGCGCGGTGCCACCCCGGACAATGGGCATTATGTTCAGACCGTGACGCGCCGGGCATTGGGTGGCGACCCATAGATTTTGGTGAAACAGTGTGTCAATGATATCTTCTGATGTTTGTTTTGAAATTTGTTTTGGAGTGTCTGAATCGAGAAATTATTGACACGTATTATTTTGTTCGTGTGCATGGGGGTGTAGAAGAATTGTTCCAGTCGTCTAACGACCAATTGGGAAGCACTTAAACGATTGTGATGTAACAATCACCAAAATGTTTCTAGTAAAAGTGCGCTTCGATTTCCAATATTCCAAAAACCCCAAAACCCTAAACTGTGGAGGGCTAGAACACTCTCCAGCACCCCCCCTCCCACACCCCGTGATCATGTATAAAATATACGCTTCAATTAGCATATGTATATTAATTACCATATAAGTATCATCACGATCTGAAACACTTTTTAGTCTGAAATATCCTTCATTAAATGCAGCTGGAATTTTGAAAATGCACTCCTTGTAGGGTGAGAAACAGATTTTTATCAACCAACGCTGGCGTGAATGCGTTAAAACCAATAAATTTCACTCCGTAGTCAACGCATTAACATTGTTCGAGATTTATCGGTTTCTATTCCGACTTAGAAATTTTCTCCTGGATTTAGCGGTTATTGGATTGGATTTTTTGATTTCAAAGATAATTCTTGCAGGCATTTTACGGTCTGAAAGAGTTTGTTAGCGGTATCATTTTTGCGGTATAGATTGAAAAAATTGTAACAGAAAGTATTAAAAGCAGATTTATCGCTTTTTGTTCGGTACCCCCTCAGATACAAGTTATGAAAATTTACAGTTCCATCATGGCAAGGGCGTATCCAGCTCAAAACGGAAGGGGAGACAGTTTTTGAAATTCAACCTCTTTCATGGAGAAGGAGGGTCCATCGTGTTATGCAATAATAAACAATAACAAAAGGAAAAACACTATTTATTTAAAAAAGTTAATTTTTGAATAATAGTTTGCGAGGATTAATTGCTCCTTTGTTTGCGAAAACCCATTGACGGTTAATGCTTAGCATGGCTAATCCACTTAACTGACTTTCAGCAATAGTGCTTCTTAGTCATTTTTTAATTCGGCAAAGGGAACTGAATGAACGCTCTATAGCGCTTGTTGTGCAGGGTTGTGAGAGTAATATCAGCGACGCCTAAGCTTGGTATGAATGCTGCAAATCGAACGAAATTTTAGGAAAGGGTTGGGTTTGATGTGTTTGAACGAAAAAATTTAAATTTTTTATTAGAAAACGTCGAAAGGTCATTAGTTTGCTAAGGCTTCAGGGTTTTCAATGATACCTTCTTTCTTTCCTAGGCCTTATACTTTTGACGCCAAGACGAATTGAATGATATAACTTTTCAAATTCCTATAAGAAACAATGTAAATAGAACTGCGATTCGCAATCCACACAAGCACAAAGTAGAATGTCACGGCCTAATACATAGAGAAGGCAACGCTCAAGCTATCTATACATGTACAGGTTGTATTGTATTTCTTATGACTTCTCACAGATGGCGTGTAACAGTAAGAATTGCGAGTTGCATAAGCTAATCTTATGAGAAATTTTAAAGTCGTGGTTCTTATGACTACTCACAGATGACGCGAGTGTCTCTATTTCGTAATCAGTTTCTTTTAAAGTGTTTGTAACACTGAGGGTAGATTATGTTTCCTCAGGCACACACGGTCAAGGTGGACGAATTAACAACGGGTTACTTGCATGCGGGCGCCAGGTTCCTTGGGCATAATTGCCACAGATGATCAGGCGAATTCAGTGCGCTCTACTGTAACCTCGCTCCTGACAAGTCGCCAGTCGGATACCACCATTCTGGATTTACAAGTTAACCCGCTTTACTGATCCCGATCCCTCAAATCACCTTAGTTTGCCGGCTCTAGCTCGTCGGTTGGGCGTGGGTGAGAGGTCGGGTCATACGCTGGAATGGGGACACCGCGGGAAGTCGGGGTCTATCTGGCAAAGACGATTTTGGGTAGGCGATAGGGACTGGGCATCATTTTAGTGAATTAATGTCGGGTAATATTGGAAAAAAACTAAGGAGCACTCAAAACAACAACGGATGTCAATAAAGACAAAAAAAAATAAACTTTGAAGGAGAAAAGGAAAAAAAAAACCCCACGTACGGGAATCCCGGGATTCGAACTCCGGACTCTCGCAACGAGAACCCATCTGCACTACCACTGAGCCAATACTCGGTTGCCAAAAGTGTTCGGCTACGCGAAGGTAAGCTGCATCGAGGTGCCGATCATCGCTTAAAGGAATGCGTCGGAGGGAACTCGGATAATGTGAAGAATTAGTTCATCATGTTAATACGACATTTTATTTAACAAGAGGTTGAGAATAAAGGAGAATATTGTTCAAAATCCAAAAATATGTATGCAAGCTAATACGCAATTCACTTCGTTAACTAATTACGCTACCGAATTCACAAATAGTTGGACCAAGAAGGGAAAACCTTTTTACAAAAATAAAGTGTCGGAAATCACGCATAAGAAGTATGTGCGGTTTATAATTGAATTCATGTAGTCTGAGGCTCTTTCCCAAATTCTTCCTCACTTATTGGTTCCAAAAAAATTGATCTTTGAAATTTCAGAATACTTCAGTCACTACTAACGCTCAAAGTGCACAATTTCAAATTTATTCCCTGCGGTTCCGACCACTTTGGGTTTCTTCTTGGGCCCTGGCATGCTACCCACTTCACTAATTTAATTTTATCTCTAATTTCTTAAATCTTGTTGTTCAAAATTCAAAATATAAGTTGCGACAATAATCAATAATTAAGAAAAGAAAAACACTATCTTTACATTATAATAATGAAAATAATAATTAGACTTGTACTTACCCGGCAGGATCCCAAAAGCTTTTGGATGCCGGTTGTATAGACCTGAAATCTCTATATATAATAATATTATGCAAAATGTTAAATTTAGAGGAAAAAAAAAACAGATAAACAGCAATCCTAATATATGCAGATATGTCCGATGCTCAGGAAAGTTCAAAGAGTCCCGGTGATTCCACCTCACTGCGGCCAGGAACGCTTGCACTCCAGGGATTTAAACACGTGCACTGACTAGCCCACTGAAGAGGGAATTTGGGCAATGCCTCCCCTTGGTCTTGCTAACACCTTCCTTCAACTTCTCTACTCCTTTCAATTTCGCAATTTAAATTGTTCTACTTCACACCTTATATTATGCGCAGACTGGTCTAAGATTAATTTTATTAGGCTTGGCACGTTTTAATGGGCAAAGGGCTCACCTTAGCTGAACCTTGACTGGAACCTAATTATTGTACCGGCAGACGACGACCTTTTATGGTATTGGCTAACCATACCCCTTTCACAATTTAATTTTACGAGCTCCCGTAGGACTCCCTCGCATTCGGGATTCACTTCCACCCCCTTTCCTCCTCTTTTCGGGGAAAAGAGTCCCTTTTTCCAGCACTCAAACTTTAATATCACACTTTCTAGCAATGACCCGACGGATTTCTTAACACTTCAGAGAAAAAACTTCCAATATTGCACTTATTATTAAAAAAGAAATTTTTGAATTTTTGTGGCCGATTCCACGGGAATTTGAGAGTTTTAGTCGGTCCCTCACACTTGCTGGTCTGCCCTCACTTAACTACTAATCCGACCGAGGACTTGCGGTGAAAATTTTGTCTTTCTAGAACCGAGGAATACAATAGGAGCCGATCTTGCTAGGTTACCGTTGTTGCTAGGTGCATTCTAGGCCCTTGTGTGAACTCTAGTACTGCAAAATCATTATTTACGTTGTTAGGTTTATTATGGGCCATATTAATTTCCATACAAATGGTAGCAAGGACCGAAACCTGGAATTAGTGACAGAACCTCCTTTCCGAAATTCTTTTCTAGCTGTTGGCTAAGCACCTCAATTGTCTAATTCTAGTTGCATTAAGTGGCTCGGAACCGGTTCGAGTTTATACTCCATCTTAATCGCCATCTGTTATCAAGTGCCACCCCTCTTGCATATGATCTCGGATGACAAGCAAGGAAGACGTGCAGGCGATGTTTCCCAATTCCGCCGGCTGTTACATGTTGAAATACCAACAATCGACCTGTTAATAAATTTTTCAGAAATTTATTGTCTATACTTTTTTCTGTTTTATTTTTTCCACTTTGGAAAAGGGGGGGCAGCTGCTGGTACAGCAGGCAAAAAGAGACGGTCGGTAACACATGGTTCTAACAAGCAAACCTGATGTGTTCGGAAGTGCTATCTGGGTCTTTCCCTCATTGTTTCTTTCCCTCTTGTTTCTTTCGGGTGTAAATAGCTCAAATTCTTAAATTCTGCATTTCTCCATTTACGGTTGCAAAAAATGATAATACAATGAAATCGCAATTCACAGACTAAATATTTATATACTACATTGAGGAATTAAAATAATTGGAGATCGCAACTTTTCATATAAAATTTCTCAGGTCCTTCCTTCTTAGTGTTCTGATTAGGGTTGCACAGTTAATCGATTACTTTTAGTTCTCAGTTAATAAATTTCTAAAACACTCCTAAAGTTTAGATTATGAAAACAAATGAAAAGCCCCCCGACTGGAAACACGAATAATGTAAATGAAGAATGAGAAGGAGGGGGTGTTAAGAAGTTCAATTCAAAGGAAAGAGGATTAATATCTCCGGAACTAGAAAATATGTTGGTGGGTGTTTGGCCTCAAGTGAAAGGGAGTTGCATTCCCTACGTAGTAGTGCAATAAAATGTATAAAATTTTAATTTTACAGAAAAATCATTTATTTAAGTATTTTAAGTGATATTTTTCTTTATTTAGTTGATATATCTCATCTTGATCAATTATTGACTTGTAGTCCTTTTCTCGGTCTCTCTAAACATTTCCTTCTGTAATATTTCTGGAATGCTTTCTGTAAAGTATGGCGTATCGTATAGAAATGCATTTCTTATGCATTATGAATATATTCTAAAATGTGGGAATACATTATTAATGCGTTACGAGAAATGCATTTCATCTGCGAACATGGCATGTGTAATGTAATGCATTTTGTAATGCTTACCGTATTACATTGCATGCCTTATTATGAGTTATTCCTAATGCATTATGAATTTATGTTCGTTGGATAGCTCAGGACACGATTTAACTCAGATAATGAGCTAGCTCAGGAAATACTGAGTAGCTTATTATATTTATGACTGAAGCTCATTGCAGAAATGGGCTAAATCATAAACTCAGCTCTGAGCTTTCTGTAAAATACTGCATAAGTTTCTAATGTTTCCCTCACAGTAAATACTGCAAAAAATTTAAAAATAATCTAATAATTAAGCTAAAAATTAATCAATTAATAAATAATTTCATTTAACATCTTAGTTAGCTGAAAATTCAAGTTAATCGATTAACCAATTAATTAATTGATGACATTAATTAACTGAGAACTAAAATTAATCTATTAGCTAGGGTGTACAGGGGGTATTTATGATTATTTAATCTCGAAGTCTTAAGTTCGAGTAAATTCGGCATTTCGAATAAATAGTCATGATATGTCGGAAGTATTTATATCACAAATGGGCGGTCTGTATTACAGCATAAAATATTACAACTCTGTAAATTACTCTATATCCATAGTTGAAACATTCCGTGCATAATGTAGCCTATGGAACGTTTTCTCTTTTGTTGATGTGGGAAATGGCCTTCTACAGCCGTATTGTAATATGTTTTAAATGTAAATTTAACATCTCTTCAAAATTCTAGCCTTTTGTTTTGAAGATATACCAAACCGTACTAATTATTTAAAATAAATCTTACTTAATAATAGTTCGAAAACCTGAAGTATTTATAGCCCAGCAATGAATCATAGCAAAATATAATATATAATCAGCCCAACGTTTTTGATCCTGCTCTTTACCTGTGAAGGATAAAAAGCAAAAAATAGGAATTAAGACGGTTTTGAACTTGCTCTTGCACCAATGACTAACGAGGTCATTGGTTTGTCTCCATTTCTAACAAAAATCTTTTCTTTTCTTTGTGCTAAACTTAGAATTGTAAAAAGTGTTTCAAAATAAAATCACTTGGCTTTTTTAAAATGTTGGGGATGGTTCATCCCCACAACATTGAATATTCGAATCGGCTGAAAAGTGATTTTCATATCTTCTTCTCACACAAATTTACCAGGTGGTTTCGTTCGAAAATATTACATTCTTTTGTAAGAAGCAGTCAGATTGATACAGCATAATTTGGAAAGCAGTTTTACTCCATATAAAAATACGTGTCTCTTATATTTTATTTAACTGCAATATTACAAAATCATATATATATATATATATATATACATATGTAGGATCGTTCGAGGGATATCGTAACAGACCTCTGCCTCCTGGTCCTTTCTCGTCCCTCTGCCAAGGGCCGTCTTAGCTCGTACGCGTCGGTAGGATCCTAGGCAATATCGTGACCTCGGTCTGTTTGTAGGTTAGCTGTAACATGCTACCCACGGGGCCACCTCTGACAACCATACTCCTGCTCGCGAGAGCCGGGCAGTCACACAATATGCTCCGCCGTCTCCGTATCCTCCAGGTACAGTCTGTATGTATCATCCTTCAGGATTCCCATCCTTTTGAGGTGATATTAAAAGCTACCGTACCCAGTAGTCAAGCAAACTAACCATCGGAGTTTTCTTCGCTCCATGCTTAGAACTTTTCTTTTAGTCGTTCCACACGAATCGCTTTTTTGGCCTGCCGGCAAGTTGTCATATTTTCCCATCGATTCTGATGTTTTTAGAGCATCGGAGTACATCTTTGTGTGTGGAGTTATATTTTTGAGCTTAAATGGAATACTTTGAGTAGGGTTATGAATTATTATAACATATTGATATAATTTTCAAGACAATATCAAGTCGGAAACAAACGTAGTACCAATCTAGACAGGTTCTTTACTGTATAAAAGGGCGTAGCCAAATTAATAAATAGTCACCCAAAACTTTATGAAAAATTTTCGTCGAGGCAAACTATTAGTTTAACTTATCAGAAAGATGGGCGCATTTTGTTTATAACAAATCAAATTTAACCTTCATTCTTTTGTGGTGCAGCCAAAGAAGTTTCGGTTTTTTCTAACGAATTTCCTGTAACTCTTCCACTTACCGGAATTGCCTTAATTGAACCTTTTCCCAAACATTTCGAAAAATCGATTGCATCGGTTTTAAATGAAAAAAAAACCATGTGTTCTGAAACCGTCTTTTTTTAATGCAAGTATCGAACACGGTATTCAGGATGAGTGAAAATTTGGCTCTAGTTATTTTCGTCTCTAAGTAGTTTCGTCTCTTTAGTAGATAGTATAAAAATCGAAACTTCTGCAGGCTAATACATTCATATAGCGTTTGGATGCAAACATATTAGAATTATCTGGACAACTTTCAGAGCTGATAAGCCATATGTGTTTATTGACCACCAACGAAAAAAATCACGGGAAATTTCATGTTTTGCTTCCGCAGATCTTCATAGAATACGTATTTCACATAATACTTAAGAAGAAACTTCTCCTGTCATTTATCCAGAGTCAGACTTCTGCCATTTGATATCGTGTGACAAGGACTCTAGGATTTCTTGTTGCATTCTTTTATAGGTATATATTATTATGAGTGAAACAACATACCCAGATGAAGAGAAAGAAAACATCATGGTTAGGTTTTCTTTAACTTGACTGTGATCCGTTTCGTAGACATGTCGGGAGCCTAAGTTAAGAAAATTTTAAAAAGCAGGTGTTGGACAAAAGTAATATGTTATATTAACAGATTGCCTTTCCCCGTTAACACTTTGCCAATTTATGGACATAATAGTCAATTAGTTCTACCGCCATTAAAAATTCAGTTGGGATCTGTTAATATATCCCTTTCTATCAGGGTAGCCTTTATATTGTTAAATCCGCTTCTTATGCCTCTTTCAGACATCTTTGAACTGGCATCTGTAATTGCTTCTTGCGGTCAAATTTGGGTTGCATTTAAGAAATGATTTGTACGAGTGCTTTTGGAGCACTGTAAGAAACCCTTTAGTGACAACTTGTATATCTGGCTTTCGTCGAGGAAATCATTTTTCCGTAATCGACAATTAATTTTTCCTCTTTGTCAAAGAGTACGTCTGGTAGTTCCTCGAGGAATATGGAATAACTTTCAGGCTTTATGTACTGAAAGTTCTTCCTCAATATGGTTAAGAGCAGTTTTCATGTCTAAGACTTCTTAGGCATTTTTTACTTAATAACGATTGTATAATTTACTGGTTTTGACCAATTTTGTTATACTCTAGACGCAGGGAAGTAAAAAAAATAATGTGTTTGTAATTAATTGTCCGCGGCTACTTATTCTTACATGTCCGCAGCTGACCTTCAAATCTGCAGGCCGCCCTACTATCCGCAAACATATAGACGCACTCTTTAGCTTTAATTACTTTATTTGACGTTGAATTCACTCTATATATCGCTTGGCCCATACGTGAATCGCATACTCGAACGTAAAATTACAAATGAAGTTGACCGTTAAATTTGACCCTAACCCGCTTTTTACCCTCCAATTTTTCTTCAAAACATTTTTCTCCTTTACCTTTATTGCACTCTGTACATTATGCAATTTGTGAAAGTTTTAAAATGATATTCGTCATATTCACATCGTCCCACCATCACAGTGAACTTGTATAAAATAGAATCTGAAGTTCGTAATCATCAATCCCAGAACTCATAAGTTCCCCATTTTACGAACATTCTATTAAAATATTAATAAAGTTCTTCCCTCACATTGGATACGCCATGCTAAATTTTTAAAATCTGACTTCAACTACTCAGGGATCTCAAGAATAAATCGCCACTGTAAATCTGGGGGCACGGCAGTGCCCCCGCCAAGTCGAGCAAAAAAGCGGCACGGCCGTACCATCCTTTTCTCGAAACAGTTCAGGCCATTGTCACCCCCCTATAACTTCGTTGTGGATAAAACTAGAAGCCTAAATTTTCAGTAACCAAGCAGGCATTGTATAAACACGGTATATTTCAAATTTCATTCAATTTGAACTAGTAGTTTAAGAATTATAACTAGTCAAAGTTTCTTAATTTTGTCACTCACTGACTGACCGATCATCAAAACTCTAAGGCACTTCTAGCAGACATAGAAGCTTCAAATTTAGAGTACAATTAGTGTTTAGTGTATAAATCA
>QYTT01089849.1:0-10108 GCA_006980735.1 Dasypogon diadema
TTTATTTGCACTCTTTATAATATAACATTTTAGAAAAATCGGGTAAAAAGGAAATATATTATTTCAAATAAATTTTAATTTGATTTGCTGTGTGTCATATAATTTTTAACTATTATTTGTTAGAAAATGTAGTTTTTACTGTAATTATGTGAGCACCGTTTCCTTCCAGAATTCTCAGAGTGAAATACTCTAAAAAGAAGGTGATGAAAGGAAATTTTATCATAAAAATAGAATACAACAATTTTGGTTCTTGTAGGAAGAACTAATTCAAAAACTGTCTCTTTGGAGATTTTCACTTTTAAAAATTGTACTAAATGTCTTCAAAAGAGGTCTGTTAAAATTTGAAAGAAATAATAAGAACTTAGGGGTATAAGTTGTACAATCTTCCACACCACCCAGGAGGTGTTGTACATTTGGTGCATTTGCTGTGTATTTTAGATGGCCAGCTTCTCCAATAGACCTATGCACCATCGTCCATCTTAATATTAACCGGTATAAAATACTTCTTATTCCAAATTTATCAGAGATGAATGCAAAATTTTACGAAAAAGAGAAAAAATCACAAACAAGGAAAAATTGAATTTATTAGACTAAAAATGAGAAAAATTTATTCATGCCCCTCTGTTTGTTTGACGGTTTTCCCTACGGCAATGCGTCAAGACCAAAACAATTCTGGAGGCGAGCACAAGATCAAAATAAATAATATCTGTTAACGTGAAATTAACAAGTTTTCTATGAAAAGTTTAATGACAGACTATAAATTTTTAATGAATTAAAAGGAATGTTGTTTCCGAGAAACGTACCTATGGAAAGAAATTACTTCAAGTCTGCAATGGCTTTTATTTTTACAAAGTTTCACTGAACACTTCATCTTACAAATTTTATTCTTATTTTAGATTGTTACAACACAACACTAATTACTTAGGTATTCTGGTTCGAAAACAATCTTCTACACTACAGTTTCTCTATTAATTACTGACTTTTTAATACAATTTTCACTTTAAAATACCGGGGAAATTATTCACAGCTGAACATAAACAATAATTTGACAGCGAAGACCAAAAATGGCGGAGTACAACAAGATAAAAAAACACCAAAATAGACACTAACACAAAAGATTTCTGGTACGTTCATATACGTGTATCGTAGTATACGTAATTTCATCTCCTTTAGTTATTACCTCGTTGCTCAGTCCATATTATAGAGGTCGGTGGGGTTGAATGCCAGTGAATGTTTTGTGATAATCATATGTTCGATAAGTTCGGTGAAACTTTCAAATTTACAAAAATGTTACTATACGCAAATATTTTAGGAGATTTCAATTAAATTTCTGGTAAGTGTATAATTTTCAAATTTTACAATTTTTACAATTTTTATTGTGATTGTTAAGTGATGTGGTTTTGTATAATTTCAGGTAAGTGTTGTCCTAATTTATAATAATGTACATGTTTATGTTGATATTAATGTTTTGTTTACATTTCAGATGTTCTAATTAATTTGATTTTTTACAGATTTAGTTGCAGTGTTCTCCGGTGGAAAAGAAAAAACCACTGACTGAGGATTCTCTTTAGATAAGTATAGAATTTATTTGAATAAACTATTGATTCTTTGTGGGTTCTTCTTTCCCTTTTTCAGATTTTGGGGAGTCTGCGTTCGACAACGGAACATTCTTCTCCCGGGAATAAAGTCCTTGAAGATAAAAGATTCTTTCCTCCAGTTGCAGTTGCCAGGATTTCAATATCCACGTGCTGAACCGAACATCAAACTGAAGAAAGGAATAGGAGGTTATAGCGCCTCCAACTCGCTATCTGGATATGTGGGAGGGAAAGGTAAAGGAAAAGTTTAACAGCTACTTTTTCAGTATGCTGAGAAGAGCTGAAATGATGCTCAGATTACCAAGGGTTAGATTATGTAGTTTATTTAATTTGAATCTAAATTTGGATTTATTGGTAATTGGCTAGATTTGTAACTTATCTTTTCAATACTGAGTTTTGGTTTTTTACTGTAACTACTCTAACCAAATTATCGGCTCCTGGATGGGCTTTGGTTATTATTCCCAATACCCAACGACAAGGTGGAAGTCGTTCGTCCTTCAGTAATACAAGTTCTCCAACAGAAAGGTTCCGGTTAGATTTCATACACTTGGGCCTCTGTTGTAAACAACAACTCCAGCGTTTCAAAACGATTGGTATAAATGCTGTACTAACTGCCATCTACTTAAATGATTCGGATTTTCCTCCAGTAATTTGCATTCTGGTAGTGTATTTAAATTGCTTTCTACTAAAAAATGTCCCGGAGTCAAAGGCAGTAAGTCATTAGAATCACTCGAAAATTCAGATATCGGTCTAGAATTTAAACAGCATTCAATTTGTGTGAGAATGGTACTAAATTCTTCAAATGTCAGCAACGTCGTTTTCAGGTGGTATTTAGTTCACAATTTTTTTTTTTTGCATGAAACATGAAATTCTTGCTGGGCAGCATACCAGTGGTTTCGCAAACATAATTCTCCTCAGTAGAATTGCCTCAACCACTTGTACCCAGATAAATCGCCACACTCTCTGCAAGATTCGAGCCCACGCTCACAGAAGAGGAAATCTGCAGACATGTGCGATGTGCCTCAGCCTCAGCCCGCTCGGCCATCGGCGTGAGTGATATTATGTATAATGTGCCATATATTTTAGAAATCCCTCTCTAATCGCCTAACACCAACCCCATAGAACATCTATTGACTCTACTCTAAATAAAAATTAGGGAAAATTAAATTCATTGTAAGTCCGACTTGGAGAGTGTAATTCGATGAGAGTAGAGCAAATCGACTGGAAATTTCGTGGCATCAATGCCAAGGCGTTTCTAAGCTATAATAAGATGAAACGGATATTCCACGAAATATTAATGTATGTACTACTATAATTTTAGCTGCTGTAACTTTGTCGTACGTTAATTTTTTCGTTAGAGATTTTTATTTATTTTCTGAATTTTGATTTTTGTCTCTAAAACGTCTCACTGAATTTTATTTTATTTAGTTGCTTATGAGGCTGTTATTTTAGAAATCGATGAAGATCTTTTAATCAATCTTCAGAAATGATAGATTAAACCATCGAAGAGGTGGAGTTTCAATATTCTTTAAAGACTCGTTTAACAGCAAATTTGTCATATCTTCTGATAACACTCAGTCGGATGCAGGGTACATCCTTTGTAAACTTTTTGTTGACAGTGTGAAATTTCTTGTGGGAGCTGTGTACAAGCGTCCAAATTGCGACTTGCTCACCGACGACCTAATGAACATTTCACCCTTTTATCATAACACTGTCCTTGGCGGTGACCTTAAACTAAATTTTCTCGCACCTTCTGGTTTGACAAACTCATCTTCACTAGATTAACCAGTATCCAACTTACTTCAATGGTTAATCATCTTCACTCTTAAAAATCTTTATCACTACGGATCCATCAAAGGCGTTAGTTTTTCATCAACTGTCTCCTCCTGGATATCATGATCATGATATGATTATATCAGTCTATGATATTAATTTTAAACGTATTCAGGTATTCAGTCTAGCAACAATAGTTCTTCTGATTTATTAAACAAAGAGTTCTCTTCTCTCATCGTAGCCGAAGAGGATCGTGCTGACGAGACGTCAACTTGGAGTACATCTGATGCAGAAAATTTCACGTTCTTCAGCTTTATTCGGATTTATGACAGCGAAGTTTTAACCATGGTTAATAGCATCAAACTAAATTCTAAAGGAATTGATAACGTAGTTCTCAACTTTGTAAAAGATAACCACACTTGTGCTTTCTCCACTAGCACATATGTGAAACACCTACCTTAAGACACCTACGTTTTCAAATGCTTTGCAAATCTGTACGGACTTGTGATCTATAAGCACATCGAAAATATTGAAGTCCATGTACTTGCAAATAACTCGTTGCTTAAACTCAACAGATCTTTTAAACTGTAACCAATCAGGTTTCAGGTCTTGTCATAGTTGCACGATGGTGTCAGATGCTGCGAAGTTGCACACTTTCTTAAATGATCGATATCAGGCAGTTCCTTTAAAGGGACGTATATCTTCATTTTTACCAGTATGCTCCTGTGTCCTTCAGGGGTCTATTCTAGGTCTGTTGTCATTCTATATCTGCGTCAGTGACATATTTTTATTCCTGGAGCACAGCGAATGACATCTTTATGCGGATGATGTTCAATTGTATCTCTCTAGACTGCTTGGACTACATTAAAAGTGATTTGGAAGCTAATGGCCTGATTCTAATAGGCTGAGTCTCCCGTAAAATGCAAAATGTTTATTAATTAACCAGACTAGCTTGGATACTCACGACTATCCTGCAGTTCCTCTTGGTAATGAAATTATTCCTTTCGCAAATTCAGTTAAAAGTCTTGTGGTATGATTCATTCACATGAGATAATCACATCAATCCAATATCCCATGGTAGTTTTCGTTCTCTGTAGCTGATTATATATTTTATTTCTTCCCATACGCGGTTATTCCTTGCTTGTGCATTATAGAACCTATTATCATTTATGACTGTGAAATATTTTGCATATTAGAATTTAAGATCGAATCAAAGTTAGTTATTGCCTTTAATTCAATAATTAGATACTTCTTCAACCTTCGTAGATTTGATCATGTGCTACCGTACGCATCATCGGTTCTGGGGTGTTGCATTTTATTCTATTTAAATTTCTGATTACTTTGCTTGCTATTAAAAATGACTAAATTTCATTATCCCGAGTACCCTTTTTAATATTTCATTTACACTTCAAAAGCAACCGTTTCAGGAACAACTAGAACCAGATCAAAATCAAGACCAACCAAATCAATTTCAACGCTAACCAAATCAAAATCAGCGTCAACTACTTCAAATAAATAACAACTTTTTCAAGTTCAAATACAACCAAATAAACTTCAATAACAACCAGTTTTGCATGTTACAAAAAAGACATTCTGTCTTACTCGTACAAGTGTTTCAATAAATGAATTTGACTTTTTTATGTTAACTACCCAGTTGGCTAAACTAACTTGGCTCCAGAGTGTCCCCGTAGAGAAATTTTCTTAACGTTTCACTTAGAAGTCAGTATCATATTTCTTGTCGCCCTTTAAGGACTAAATCCCATTAATTGTTGCGGACCCTATTAAGATTAAAAGACTACATCATCACCGTCATAAATATCAAATCAAAATAAATTTTAACCTACTTAACAATCTACTTCCCCTGGAAACAATAATCTGGAATGTGTCGTCTCTAATGCATGATTAGTAAACCCTCCATGTATACTTCCAAGTCATCAAACGAGCATAGACGTAGTAGTAAAGCCTTCCTACGTAAGCTTAAGGGATCTAAAATCGCACTAGCATTAACAATCCACCTCCTAAATCTCTTAAACAGTGTTTAGTTTATGATATTAGAATATTCGAGTGTCACATAATTTCTCCGCCCGCGATTATCAATACTATCTAGACTTTACTATAGCGAGACCATGGGAGCTTCCGCTTAAAAACTTCCATTGCTCCACTGAGATAAAAATATGAAGAGAGCATTATCGCCTCAAAAATTGCACCACTTTTAGGTTTACCTTAATTATGCGTAGAGAAAAAATTCAACATTTGTTATAAGATTTCAGGTATATGCAAATGAGTAATTCGTTTAGAAGAAAAATGTTCTAAAATTATTTGTTTTCTTTGTTTTCGGCAATCTACTTTAATATTCTAATATTCTATTTTGTGTATTTGAATTTAAATCTTTGCGCGTTCTCAAAGAGGCAAACGACAGGTAGACTTTTCAAATTTTGTTTGCATCTTCTCTCCGCCGCGAAGAATTTATTTTCTTACTAGCTTTTGGCCGCGACTTCGTCTGCGCGAACTTCAGAATTGGGTGCAAAGTAATAAAAAAATTAATGGGATAAAAAATGTCACCCGTCATATCACTTGCGCTGTAATAGAGAAAAAAGCAGCAATTTTGCGTTTAAGTGATTAGGTATTTGATATGGTCGAATCAAATTAAGTTATCAGCTTATTACAAATAAAAAGTGAACCGAAAATATGTGTGTTTTATTGTCAAAAGCTATTCATAATTTCCATGAAGTCAAGTCAATCATTGACTTGACGAAGCGTTCTACAAGCTAATCAAGCTCAAGGGATCTGACGTCAATAACTGTTTTAACAAGACGAAGACAAAGACTTTGATTGGAATAGTTCCTTAATAACATGCCGTACAGAACATTTAAAATGGCGAAACAATCTTGCTTTATTATTTCGTAAGGTATGCTCCGTGAGCTTTATGAATCTTGAGTTATAAATTTGTCGCATATGGAACGCCATATTTGTGGCTCCATCATTTCCTGGGCCACTTTCTTCCAGTTTATTTCTTATTCTTTCAACATTTTGCTATCCGCTAAATCCAGGATTTCTTTAAATCAATCAGAGAAAATTGTGCACATACTAAAGTTGCTACCTTAACTTTTAATGTTGCTGTTCCCAACTCAATAAAATGATTTTAGTTGCCCTTCTTCTCATTTTTTAAGGCAGAGGACATTTTCTGAAAGGTTAATTGATGAGGAACTTAATGAAACGTCACGAAGAAAATAAATCGTACTGCATACAATTACCTTTTCAAAGAATGTTTGCCCACAACATATCCAAAGAAGTTTTATTGCTTCTAAAATACCATAATTTGCCTTACATCATCCGACATGTTTCTGACTTTACTTTGGCCGGAGTACAGTGACCAATAAGCAGGGAATCGTATGTTTAGGAAAAATTGCCGTTTTACACGTCGGCAGAACAAGGTGCAGTATTCGGAAGAAAACAAATTGCCTTTAGGCTTCCTTCTGTTATACATACCGTAAAAGAAGCCTCGAGAGGTCATCAATCTCAGAAAGCACCAGCCGACCTTTTCATTTCATCACATATAGTCAGAGGAGTCATAGGTCATGTAGCACTGACAGCACACCTTATTATGTTACCCGGGAGGAGCATATATCCCACTAGAGTCAAATATAAAATTCAAATGAGCTCGATTTGAATAATTTCATCGCATCTGGGCTATTTCCCGCTGGTAATGTACCATTTTCTGTTTCTTTTCAGTGACATAGATGACATAAACACAGACATATTTCACTTAGATATATGGGACCATGACGACGAGAGCTGCGTTTTAGACGCTGTCTCCCGTCTCAACGAAGTGCGTGGTGTTAGAGGCTTAGGTAGGTTTTTTAAACAGGTGTGCCAGTCAGCTAGGCAAGGGTCACAGGATGATTTCCTTGGTTGTGTTAACATACCCATCGCGGACATCCCATCCACTGGTTTGGAAGGCTGGTTCCGACTTGAAGCAAGAAGTCAAAGGAGTACTGTACAAGGGCGAATACGCTTAAAACTCTGGCTATCTACTAGAGAGGATCATGGCACCTCAGAAGAGGACAATTCAGTGGAAATTAGCAAAATAGAAAAACTCCAAATGGTGTTTATATCCCATGAGCTTTCAACACACGAACCATCTTGGACGTGGTCTGGAGATCTGCCAGGGCCGGCACTCACCATTCTTCACCAGATAGCAGTACAAGGTGATTTGTCAGATTTGCAATGTGCTTTGGCAAGGTAAAATATTTATTTATTGTTTTTTTCGTGACAACGACTTAGTAAACACTTTTAGATTTGTAGCTGCAGTTAAGCTAAATCGATCAACACCAATTGACCCAAAGTTTATTCATCGATTATTGGTTGATGTCGATAAGCTATGGAGTCAACCAAATCAAGAGCCCATTACAAGGGAGTTGGAACAGTGGTTGGCGGAATCAATGACAGGCTTTGTGGAAAAATCATTAAACCAAATACGACGGCATCGAGACATTTTTCCTTCGTTACATCCACCATCTTTAATAAGACTGGAGTACTTGTTACGGTGTCTCGGATTATTAGGGACTATGAAAGCATTTCGTCAGGTGTGTCCTTTCAATAAAGGAGTCAGAGGTGAAATAGTTGGCTCACTGCGGAAAGGTTCAGTTCAGTGGGCGCAATTCTTCTTGCGAGAATCACAACGATCACAAAATCCTTTAGTCAATTTTACTACAACCCTCATAGCAGATTTACAACTGGGTCTAACATACTATCACTCACTCTTTGATACGTAAGTACCTGTCAATTTTATAAGTAAAATATTTGTTTCCACCTGAAATGTATTAAAAACTGAAGCTGTATGATTTAAACGTCGAAATTTACATTGTTGGCATATTTACTACTCCCTCTAATAGTTGTCACATTTGCAATTTTTTCTTTTAATTATTGGCAATTCTGATCTAATACCGCAGTTAACTGTGCTAGAATGAATTTCCGTAGTGCTACCTTAAATCTGATCAAAATTGTAATTTAGTTGTCGTTTGTATATTAGAGTGGACTGCTAAAAGTTTAAAAAAAAGAGAGTTTTTTCAGTGCACCCGCTGCCATTTTAAACGTTGTGTGAAATGTCAACAATAAGTAAGTTGTTAAGTGCAATAAAGAAAAACCCAGAAATGAATAATATTACTTGAGATGCGGTTCTTCCGTTTTTGCTACAAAATTGTGAAAATGTTAAACTGCAACATGGTGCTATCATTGCCGCCTCAACAAAATTTGAACTACAGTGAGGGAAATTCGTTTAAACGCACTTCAAATTTTTTGCAGAGTCCTGTAAAATTTCTAAGAAATGCCTTTTGTTTGTTATCACATAACTGTTTTTAGATTTTGCTGATTGCTCTAGATTCATTGCCGAAAATTCGAAATATTTGGAAACGAGGAACATTTCCTTAGAGAGCAAGTAATAGTGCAGACTCTATTTCGAGGTAGGAAATTCGTTTAAACGCAAGCAATAGTAATAGCGGTTAATAGTTGCAATATTGATAATTGCGTGCTTACAAATTACATAATTGTGTGCTATTGTTTGGAACGTAAACCGTAATTAAATTATTTTTCTTTCAATTGAATTTATGTGTATGTTTTATGGGTAATACAGATAAAATGGCGAAGGGGAAATATTTATCAAAGGAAGAGATCGCAAAAATTGTAGTTACTTAAACGGGGTACGTATAGAATTTAAGTCGGTGGTCAAATATCTGGGCATGTTAATTGACTGTAATTTGACCTGGGAAAGCCATATTAATGCCACAGTATCCAAGGTTTACCGTGGCTTGAGAAGCTTGTGGCGCCATGCGGGCTACACTCCTCGATCTCTACGAAAAGGCTTATCAAAGTTCTTTTGGTCCCTGTTATTACTTATGGTGATTGTGTTTATTGTAATATTGACAGTCCGTGTCGAAGAAGACTTAATGTTGCCTTCAATGAATGCAGTAGATATGTTTTTGGTCTTAGAACATATGATCACGTATCTCATGTCTCTATGCATATTCTTGGGTGTCGGCTGGACCAAGACTTGGATTTTAGGATCTGTATAATGATGCACAGGATAATTATTGGTCAATGTGCTGAATTTCTTCAAGATTACGTTGAGTTCCTTATGTCGCTTCGCACAAAGTTATTGTTTTTTCCTCGATATAGTTATCTGTTTAGTACACTTACTTTCTTTGTTTATCGGGTCAGGGTTTGGAACAGCTTGCCTGTTCATCTTTGGACTATCAGGAGTCTACGGAGTTTCAGGAAGGAAGTTTTCAGATATTTCAAAGAATTATGAACTTAATAGCTGCGCGTGCACATGCTTTTCCATCATATTTTCCTTTTATATATTTTGGATATTGTATGTTGTATATATAATTGGATATTGCACATGTACTTTACGCTTATTAGTGTCCTGCTCACTTCAGCTTGTGACTTAGGTTTTTCATTACTTTTACTGTAATATGTGAACTTATCTCTAGAGTATGCGCTGTATGAGTTGTATGCGAGCATGAGTTGTTATATCTCAATTGTGCAAATAATAAAGAATTAAAAGAAAGAAAACTTAAAACTTTTAGGCTTATATCTGTAGACTAGCTCACAAGTCATGAAATCAGTGGAAGTATGAGCAGTTAAGTTATTAGAGAATGTGGCGTAAGGCAGTAAAGAATCCCAATTAGTATAGGACTATTTTGTGTGAAATTTCTCAAGTATTCAATAATAGTTCTTTG
>QYTT01089849.1:34073-52604 GCA_006980735.1 Dasypogon diadema
GTCTTATATAGCTTTGTTTTATGACACACACACCACTATCTTAGGGTGGGGAATATTTCAAACAAAAGCTAACAAATGAATCCATGCATTAATTAACACTAGAGCTCTGGGTTATACACGTGTACATGAACGTTCGAACTTGGATTCAGTTCGATTTTATAAGCACGAACCCAAACTACACGTGAATTGAAAACACGAACTACACGAACTTTGAAAAGGTTCGAACTACACGTGAATTGAAAACACGAACTACACGAACTTTGAAAAGGTTCGAACTACACGTGTATTGCAAGGGTTTGAACTACACGGACTTTACTAAGGTTCGCGTAACTAATGTTTTGTATACACGGACTTAGTAAAATTCTTACTTTTACATTCAGTGGGAGGCTGCATAGATGACTTCTATGCAGTACTGTAATAAGAAATACTTGTTGCAGGTGAAAAACGAATCGAAATCAAGGAAGATAGATAGAATGGGCATTACATCATGAACAATGATAATGGACCAATATCATCGGCATTGTTTGATCTGTTATCAGCTCAAAGAACGGTTTAACGGAAAGAACATTGGCCCCAAATTCGGGATCTGCAACTCATCAGAACGTTCAGTCTGCGTCATTCGCTGACGATGGTGCGAAGTACCGATCGAAATGCATCCGAAATCGGATTTGTTTATTAGTCGGTACGTGTAAGGTTTTTTGTTTCTTGATTTATTTATTTATTCGTTATAAGTGCCGTCCTTGTTCATTAAGAATTTGTTTGTGTTATCGTTCCCACTTCATGGACTGAATTAAATTTTGCGTCACTATCTTTTCATCTTTAGTTTCCAAACAGTGTAAGTAATCTTCAAAAGTCAACCTATTTTTTACAACTTGTGTTTAAAGGAAGGGAGTACTCTTTTTTATTTTATCTTTGTTCTCTATCCGGATGGCATAAATTTTTGATCGCAACTGTATCTTCGAACGTTTTCCATAGTTTTTCCAAAGCCGGCGTTATTCACAAACTTGAAGAGATTTTTCTCAAAATCGTTCTTAACCAGCGCTCTGAGTTTAGTTTTAAATTCTGGTAATGAATCACCTATTTAGGCTTGTTAAAGAGTGTAGGCATTAATTTTCATGCTTCTTTTTCTTCTTCTCTGTTAATTGAGGAGCACTGCGATGTTCGGGACAAAATGGCAAATCGTTATGGAGGTTATACAATTTTTCTGAGTACTCCAAGTCCACTTCTAAGATGTAGCCAATAGGAGAATCGTTAGCTATGGTATTAACGTCGAAGTTATTTACATCCAATCTTTCCAAGACCTTAAAATGGAAAGCAAAAGGCTAATAGAACGAAAATTATTTGCATCTTGAGGTGACGAGTTCTTGGAAATGGCTAAAACGGTGGCGTTCTGGAGGATATAGCATTTCGCTTCCACACAGCGAAATGAAGTCCGACACTATCGTAGACTACTCAAAGTTGTCAATAAATACTTCACTCCAATCCCGCAATGCGAAAAGAGTATTCAGCTTGTCTGGATCATAATCGCACTGAGGCCCAATACCTGCCTTGTCGCAAACCCCATACCTTCTGAGATTTTTCTAAAGTTTTTGGAAAACAGATCAGAATGCAGAAAATTTTTGAAGTCATGACGTTCAGCTCCCCTAATATTTACTCCTACCCAATTACAAACTAATATGTAAAGGTTCTGGTACCTTCAATTTTAACTCTGCGATGGATACGATAATACAACTATCTTTCCGCAATAAGACAGATTATTTCCGCAGAAAGTACTATAAATTTTATATATTATATTATATCAGACATATCTCTTGACCAGGATAACATACTGATTATACAAATAATTAATGTGGGAAGTTTTTTTCCATTTTAAACTCCAAAAAGATACCTGAATCTAGGTCGTTCCAGGGCAGCAAACCATATTCCTTTTAAATTGACATTATTATAATTTCAACACTCCTTTAAGTCGACAAGGTTCCAAGGATAGGCCGTAACCTACAAAAAAAATATCGCGATTAGGGAAGCTGGTAGTAGAAAGCTAATTCTGAAAATAAACACATTCGGTGCCAGAGACAATAATAAAATCTTGAAAATGTTGAATTAGTACACGTGGGATGAGCGTTCATAATTCCTAGATGCAGCGCCTGTAATAGAGAAATAACACACCTAGAGCGAAGGCTATAGTGAAATACACCGACGTTGAATTTTCCTAGAATAACGTTCTCATACTGCTGAATGAAACGGAAAATAGCTTTCCCAAGCTCCCTGATTATTTCGACGTTAAGACCTCCACGTGAACAGTAAACCGTGCCCACTCCTTTCCATACCAATATCAATCTCCAACAACAAGAGTGTACAACATACAATGGGTAAATATTTTCAACTTTAACCAACTGAATTTGGTTAAAATTGATTTTCTGAAACATTTATTAGGACCGATGTAAGCTTCAATGATGGTTCATTTTTGAAGTATTTATTTTAAAGACCCACAATTTTTGAGACGAAAAAAGCCATCGTCTTGGACTGGAAACGAACCAGTGACCGGTCCTCCAGTCTCAGACGATGGCATTTTTCGTGCCAATAATTTAGGGTCGTTAAAATAAATGCTTCAAAAATTTAATATCATTGAAAAACTAATATACAATGATTTTAGAAACTTTCATGATTTCCGCGGTACACCTGTGTTCCGAGGAACACTGATCATCAATTGAGGAGCATTACTCTATACATTCGCACTTTATAAAAGTTTCAAGCATTTCAAATAGTATTAGTAATATGAATAATCGATGTGATTTTTTTACAGTTGGTTTCATCAATTTTATTAATCTCTTACGACAAAATTTCGTCGCTTTTTTTACTATCTCCGTCACCACCCAAGATATTCACAATAGAGAGTTGTGTGATTTTCTTACTCTGTCGCCAATAAACCTGGTCATCTGTGAAAATATTGAAGACGTTTTTGGACTGAAAACATTTAATTCGAATTAACAAATGCCGAAGCTATAATTCAAATTAGGAACCGCCTAGTCACCAAAAACATTCGAGTTACAGGAAATTAAAATTTCGGAATTATTTAAATTAGCCTTTTCCTATAAAACTTTCTATTTGTAGAACAAATCTTTACATAGTGAAGAATAAAAAATGTATTCTCGAATTGTTGGGGGCTCAGGCTTCAAAATAGTAACTGCTTGGTAAAAAGCAATAAAATAAGTACATATTTCAAATTTACCTTGACTGTGACAAATTCATAAATTAATTTTGTTTTATTCATGTTTATTACCTGTCAGGTGTTTCGTAAGTGCATTAACCCCTTAAGGATGGTATATCATAAAGCAGCCGGCTGTACAAAGTCCAATATTGCAACCTTTACAATAAAATCGCCTTTCTTTCCTTATTTTTTACCTCTTGCGTGCCTTTTATTGCAGCAAACTGTACAGCATCGGCAAGGTGTTACCTTTTTATCCATAGGTGGTATTGCTCGTCCAATTATGACCATAATCATAATTATGTTACTAACAAAGTTATCAAATCATCGACAAAATATCCGTATTATCGGACAAATCGAACGTGCTGCCGGGAGCACTAATGAAAGGAAATCTTGATGGTGCTGGAGTTGGCTGTTCGACATTTATCGGGCACCATTCTCGCGCTAGTTTTCACCTTCAGATTCATAATAGTCACTCACCAAAGTTTCATCATCACTACCACTTTTAGATAGATCCGCGTAATCAAAATCACTATCCCCATCACTCATATTGAAGGATAATATGTTTGATATTTTTTTACCAGGGTCACAAATTAAAACACTCTACACATTGATGCCTGATTTATTATTAGAAATAATTAAAACAATTTAAGAACACTTTCAGAGGTGACCTCACTCCATGGCTGACGGACCAAGAAGAACACACTTTCTCTTCAGCACTTGAGTTGTCATTTCATGGAGTCGAGTGCTGCCATCTGTTATTCATTACTCCACAATATATGAATTATAAAAACAAATTCCAGTCTATATATAAATACAACCGATGTGCACACTAAGTAACTGGCTCATGAAATGGAAAGTAATAAAGGGCTATTATAATCGTTTCACTCGGAATGTGCTCCTTTTCACGAGGAAAGGGGCACCCTTTTCACGAGGAAGTTTTTGCGTCCGACGCTCGAAAAATGGAGAGAAAGGATATGATAGGAACACATGCGGGAGGAAGCGTGGTTATTGTCGCGGTTACAATTTTACTTCCAGCTAGCAGCAGGAAACAAGAAGCTTGAGCAGGAAATTTTTCGGATTCCTCTTTGTGCTTATTTCATGAGTTTGGGTCGGATGAGAGCCATCTCTTTCTTGAAAACGAGAAGGTTGAGAGCAAATATGGTAAGAAAGAAATCTACAAACAAAAGTGAGAAAGAAAACAAGTTTCGTGTACGACTCAAAAACTTTCTTGTAGGTTTTGTTTAGGAAGTTTTATTCACTTGCACAAAAGAGAATAAGAACAGCGTCGGACGTAAAAACTTCCTCGTGAAAAAAGGCACAATATTCTTCGCGAATGATCACCAAGAATTACCTACCCGAAATTACACCTCCCCCTTGCATAACATATCCAAACAAGCATCTTTTATTTCCTGCTAATGCATGTCTAGACCAAAATTACGTGACCTATTTCCGGTAAGGGTCTGTTTATTCTGGCAAAGGGTCTTTCTTGGGGCATCATTATCTTTTCTCAAGATAAGCGAGAAGGTCGGTTTTATGGTTTCGTTGCCCGTGATAACAACCCTTACTATTGCCTTTTACGGAGCCTATGCCCCTGTTTGGTCAGAAATTATGTTTTATGTATTACTTTTAGAAAAGTGGGCATTACTTAGTTTTTTTCACAAAACCAAACCATAGAAATCATCAAAACTGCAATAAAAACTATTTTTTGTAATGACCATGTTACTGCAGAGTTGCCGATATTACGAAAATATCATGTCCAAGTATCTGCTGGGCCAAATAATTTTTTTACCCTAATATACTCAAAAACAATTGAATAACCAATTAAAAAAATGTCCATGTCTCACTCGTCCCTTCAAAATTTTGTTCGATTAAAATAAATTTGCGCGTTAAGCGGTTAATAAACGAAATCTTTCTCACCTTCTCAGTCTACTAAAGTACGAATTCTTTTCTTGAGCGCTGTTTTCTTTTGTGTTCTTTTTATGGATATACCAGTTCCTGTATTTGTTTTTCTGTAATTGCAACCAGCATGCAAAACATATCCTTTTCCTTGCCACCCCGTTTTCTTGGCGGAGCGTTGAGAAAGGCTCTAAATGCCTGTTGTGATTTTATTATACAGCTTACAAATGGGTAATTGAGAGGCAAATTTATGCTTGTTACCTCAAGATTTGTTAATTTGCTATGAGAATTTGTTGCAGAGGAAAGAAGAGGGTAGTTTTTCTGAAAATATATTACTAACGAAAATCTGTGGGATGTCTTATATTAACAGGTAATTCATATATAATAATAAATATATAATAATTATTGAATGCTGGCATGCTGGCATTTTCTTAAGCTAACTTCACATGTGTTTTAAAATGTTGCAAATGTTGCATAAAAGTAATTTCATTAGGCCATCTTGTAATGGTCGCTCCCACCTGGCAAGCCCAGCAACGCCTGGGCCAGGCGCGAAACTTGTCATTATACTCACTTGGCTCGTCATATGACAGAGTATGACATATACTACAGTCCCTTAACACCGGTCCATGCATGGTGTAAGTGATGGCGTGACCGGCCGTGTATAATGAGAACATTTGAGAAGTCGACGTCAAAGACAACTAGCACGGGAGCGGTGGTAACGTTTGCGTCAGCCGAAGCTGACGGATAATAAAAGAAGATAAAATAAGAACGAATCGAAAGAGAAGGTATCGAGTCGTTCGTGGTACATGACGGACGCTTGACAATGGCAGACAGCGTAGGGAATTTTCACCAGGAAATGGATTGTTCATTTGGGTGATTGCTGAAAAAAAATTAACACGGGGAATCGGTGCAACAATTGTTAAGGGATGGTGGAATTTCTTCAATTTGCAGATGAGTGAAATTCGGACGTAAGATTTATAAAGTTCTAGTTTCTTTTTTTCTTTCACCCTTCTCCTTTACTAGAAATCTTTTCTTCTCTCCCAACGTTCCGCCCCCTTTACGGCACGATGCCTCCTTTTGAGTATGGACTCAGAGGTGGCGGCGGTCCATTTTCAGAACTCACCCCACATTCACCGCAATGCTAGTCCGCAAGTGTCCCGGACACCATATGCCCCTCCGACGCATCTCTCAGCCTCGAAGCGATTGGGTCGTTTCTGAGGACTTCCGGAGCAGCTCTCTATAGGCCTTCCACATATATACTCGTCTCTGATTAGTGTGGTGTCCATGGTGGGGCTTTCTGAGAGTGAGAGTACTTTCTGGCTTCCACCAGCCTGTTATCAGGGCTAAACGTGGATTCGGAAAGGATATTTTCGGGGTCTCCTGGCATGGTTCAGTCTAGAGCATGAGGCACACGTGAGCCTAGGCTCTGGCCGGAACGGTCAACTCCTCAATGAGTCCAGCAAACCCTACTCCTATAACAATCTGAATGGATGGATTAACAGCAGTGTTATTACCTTACTTTTTAGTAAAACACGAACCAGAAACGGACAAACCATGTTCCCAATTTAGTGCCCAAAAGAATCATTGGCTATATTACAAGCCTCAATCTTGAATAGGCAGCCTGCATTCTACAGTTCTCCGGAAAAAACTCCATTAATATAGTGATATCGATTCCATTTAGGTATATAGCTCGAAATCCAATCCAATCCACATTTCGGACCGTTCCAAATTTCGACTCGATCATCAAACGACTCCACAGCAATCATTCTGGTTCGAGTCGAATCGATTGATATGTTTTTCTTTCGTGTTCGTCTCGTAGCGGCTTAATATCGGTAAATTTTATATCAATTAGCGGCCCTACTTAGGCTAGCAAGCGCTGCTAAGAGAGTCTCATACCGACGTCGAAAACTCACGCAAGAGAGATTGAACACGAGTCTAATTTATTGTCCTTCCAAATACCCAGCGGTTTTAACGTCGGGAGAAAATTGTCATGCAAAAACACTTTTATTTCTCTTTCTTAACTCAAAGTGTAGGTAGGCAATAGTTTTTAACAATTTTTCAAAAGGTTTTCTACTATTGGAAAAACAGTTTCTGTACTCGCTTCACTCTTGTATGATAAACAGTCAACCAAATTGAACAAAAACTTTAGTGCTGCAGCCAAACCAGCCATTAATAATAAAGACTCAGTATCACGATTTACAGACTGCAAGGTTAGCCACGCTTTATTTTGACGTAAAAATCATGACGTCACTCTGGATAAATTGAGCTTGACTCTTTGTCAGATGAATAAGAGGAAGATACATTGTTTTGGTAGGATTCCAATCGGAAGTAAGCAAAGGTGACGTGATTGTTAGTGAATTTTTTGTGGAAGTTTATTTTACGCGTTAATTTTCATTTTAGTACCTAAATTTACGTCAATTATCACCAAATCATCACCACTGAAAAGCTAAAAAAACAAATTATCCAAACCTTCTCAAAATGGCGATTCAAAGTAAAAATCTGGCTAACTTTGTAGTCTGTAAGCCGTGCTCAGTATAAACTGTCAAATTTACAAAATAATATCGTTATGAATTTATTTGCCTTTATTGTAAATAATATTGAACTTACACATAACTACATGTCTACCTGTTTCAGTCGTAAAACGTGTGAAAGAAGACTTAGTTTACCAAATAAATATTCTTGTATTTCTAATGGAACCTTAATATGTATAAAAAAAGCAATGTAATACTTTCAAATGAGTGGATTTCATTCGAAAATTACAAAAAGGGAGAAAGAAAATAACCCAACTCAAATTAAACTTGAAAATTACTTTTGGCAAAAAGAAAACCAAACATCAAAAATGTTTTAAGAGCTGCTGCCTGCAAAAAACAAAAGTTTTTCCAATAAGAAGTTTGCTATTCATGAAAAAATGGCCTCCACTTCAAACATCCCTTTCTATTTTGTTTTGCCTACTTTCAGGAAATTACAAGAATGTCCTAGTAATAACCTAACAGAATTGGTAAACATTTACATTTGAAAGGAAAGGAGAATTGCTTGAGTGAACTTCTTGCGATGCTATACACAGATAGTGAAATTGAATTAAAAATTGGGAAATTCTGTTCGGCTAGAATTGTTTATTTACCTGCAAGGTTGCTGTGTTGTTGTATTGTAAAGTAAACACGGGGCTTACCTTACTTGCAATCTCTGCTGAAATAAATTTGGAATATCAATAACTCAGGTATCCTTCTCTACGTGCGCTGCTATTACGTGATAACAAAATTTTAGAAATTAAGCTTTAATTTGGTTTTTACAATAAAATAAATAAAGCAACATTTTATTCAATTTTCTCAGATGGTGTCAATAGTGGTATGTAGGTATGTAATCACCATATCTGTCAATCATAAAGTCACTCCTTCCTCTGAACAGATTATTCATCAGAACTGCATTTGCAGCAGATACATGTTCACATAAACAAGGATTCTTCTCAACGATCAATAAAACACAATCTGAGTGCTGGTGTTAGCAAAAACAACCAGGATTTTATTTAAAATTTAAAGGCCATCGCAGCAGGATAAAATTGCTATTTTTGCAAAGCTTAATAAATTCATTAATTTTGGGGACTCACAATCCTTTGTATAAATTTAAAAACCGTTTCGACTCAGGTAATTCGTGCAATGCTATTACAGGAAATCTGTGAAAACAGAACAGTGAATGCAATTATTCAAAAAATTTCTCAACAATTTTTGGATTGAAAAACAGTCATTTTCTTTGCATTTATAAATACTAGGAGACCCCTGTGCAATTGCACAAATTGAATATGAGTGGCGTAACGTTTTTATATGTTCCCTCAATTTTCACCTTAAATTTCAAGCGTTTTTCCACATCACCCTAGAGGTAAGGCAAGAGGCGCGTTTTTTTTGGAGGTGTCCCCTGTAGGCCTAATTCTCTCATGCAAGCAAGAATTAAAATGATACATGCAAAATATTTTACCATGCAGAAATGGGCATTTCTCTGTCTCTTCTGTTTGCCTTTAAAAGTCACTGCAAAAACTGAAATCTTGAGCAGATCCATACTATGCAATAAATGGTTAAAATAATAGAGGAAATGAGAAAAAGTTCCAATAAATCCATGTATTGCATACTTATCTGTGCCAAAAACACGGAATTTAACACCAAAGTTACCCTGGAACGCAACCCCAAAGTAATGAACACAACCCCGAACTGATGCGGATCAGTGTTGCCATTATAAAATTTCAAGAAAAGCTCGATGAAACTCCATATAAAAAAAAGTGGCTGAAATACGGAACCGAGAGCTTTCTTTGTATAATTAATATATAGATGACCGCTGTTATTTAAATAGTTTCCGTTTATGCAAAGTTATTTTCAAAAGCTTAATGTTTTTACAAATTTGTTTTGCTCTACATTTTGCTGTGAGAATAAATAATTGAGAAATAAAATCTTCTGTGCTTCAGGAGTTAGCAGGCTTCTAAAAACTTTTACAACATAAACTGCAGGCGGATAATATTTCGTAACGCGGGCGACTTTTTACACGATAGTTTATAACAATAATAATTCGAAATACCGAATAGAACTAAAGCGAGATTGATGATACGACATTTAAACAATTTAACATTGCGTACATTATTAAAGTATGGAGAATAGTTGCCCTCCTGGATATTCAGGGCGTGCCTTGTACACAGTAAGAGATGAGCTTAAGTTTCATTTGTAAGCCCCTGAAGAGTTGCAGAGCCATAAACCTGATAACATTGTTATTGAAATGTTTGTAAACATTAGTCGGTATTTACATCAAACGAAGTATTCATTAGGGTCGGTTTCACAGTCGGCGCTTAAGCTCAAAACGTGACTTAAAGTCAAATATTCAATGCAGTTTCACAGTGTTAGATTAACACCTTAGCGACGGGGCGACCGCGTCAATTACATCCGTCTAATGCGGGGGAGAAAGTGCATAGAAATGAAGTGTAAAATCATTGTCAACTTGTAACTGGCATAGGAATAAAAATTACTACATTTTTAATTATCACGTAGCGTACCGAGCAGAAATTTGTTAGGGCTAGAACTTGGCGCAGGTCTGACTTGATTGATTTCTTTTAGGGCCTTATAGGGCAGCCTGATGTGGCGCAGATCCGAAATGTAACGCTGTTGCGAGTACAGGCCCTATCAGGCTAACAGATAACATTTTTAAATCGATAAAATGCAACTTTGCCTCAAAGCTGATCTACTTCGAATTTGAACTCACACCCATCTGCGTTGTAAGCAATCTCTTTTAACACTACGCCAACCTGCTCTTACGACCAAGTGTTCACAAAAATGTAGTTCAACACACTCAGTATTTTTGTTTATTAAACTGAAACCACTTTTACGATTTCATCTTTTATTTAGTTTTCAAAAAATTCGTTTTCCACAACTTTCCTTTTACAAAAACCTTCTTTCATCTCTCTAATTCGATTCTAATAAAAAACTTTAAAAATTGTAAAATTTGAGTCAACCAAAACACGAGACAAAGTGTAATAAAGCTTTTTTTTTTAATTTCTGGCACTTAATCGTGTAGCTTCTCCGGATTTTTGTCTTTAACTCATCGCTTCTTTTTTCTTTAGCGGTGATAATATTCCCCTGATTTTGGTTCTTTCTAGAGAAATTATCAAATATGGTAACAAAAACTAGGCAATTTGGAATCATTTGTTGAATAGTGCGTTCCTGCGTTCCTGCGTTCTAGTAAAATCATCGGGACTAGCCGAGGATTGCCATGAAATAGTTGCATTGTGGCAAAATTGTCGAAACCAGTCGAGGCACGCCTTATGCCCAATTTGAAAAAAACTTAATAGGGAATTTCATGATGAGGGTCTCGCAGGAACTTCCTAATATGGCATATCGTCCTACAGCCTGGTCTGGTCCTGCTCGGGGTGTCGTAATACATATCACATTTCTGACCCCACAGGCCATAAATTCCTTTTTTATTAAATATTGAAGTTAGGGAACTATTTTTTTTTATCGAAATTACACAAAGAAAAAGTTATGAAAATTAACTTTTTTTTTCAAATATATTGGAGACATACAGCCGGAAAGTTTAATATAATATTTGACCCTGCGCGGGGGTCACCGGGCATTAGTATGAAAATTCTGTGACCCTGCGTTAGGCTTACGCGACCACTAGTATGAAAATTCCGTGAACCTGCGTTAAAGTCACGCGTGTTATACGGGAAAAGGACAATAGGAAAAACACGACTTCACTTAACTAAGAAATTTTATTTAAAACTTGGCAGTTGAGCTGTACAACTTAAAGTGCAAGACTGATTGTAAAGGCTAATTATTTTCTTATAATCTATGGTCAAAAACAAAAGTGTACATTAGTTGCAGATGAAATTCATGGCAATTTGTACTATTTTGAGGAATGTTTTCACTATCAAAAACTGGCATAAGATTACGTAACAGATTTTAATAAAAATTTATGAAATAAAAAGGTTTTTTTTGTTTTCTCTTCAATATAACACGCGTCATTCTACGTTTTAAAGTATTCCATATGACGCCAAAAAGCGGCATCCGTCTTTCAGGGACTCAGGCGTTATCCGTCGTTAAGGTGTTAAGCTTAGTTGAAGATCCCAATCTTGAGGGGTAAACTCGATTTATCTTTGAATGACAAGCAAACTGGCGACGATATTTGCGATTGACAGAGATGTTACAAATATAATTTTTGTACTCAATAAAGCAATGGATTCAAATCAGCAAAACAAAGGTGACGAAACAATCTTATTCGTTTTATCAACAGGTCCGATAGCGGACCTGCGCTGCCAGGCACAGGAAATAATATGTTTCCGTAAGGGATATAATATAAACATATTTATATTCTGCTATATCAAATAAATTCCATAATCTATTAAATTGAGGATGCTTAAATTTAATGTTCCTTGGTTCGGGTGTATAAGCGAGGGAGCAGCCGCACGGAAAAAAAACATTGCCACGGTCGTAATTTTTTGGTATAGAATTTCTCCTATAAAAATGGGCGAATAAGCATCAGCAATGTCTTATAACTGAAACAACTTTGTTGCGTAGGAAAATAATTTATTGTAAAACTAGTAATGGTTTATAGCTGGAACAGATATTATTCCATGGGAAAATGGTTTGCTTTAAATTCGCTTTGTATGTAGCTGCCATAGGAGAGTTTACAATGTATATTTGCGTAAAGAAATATGCACAATGGCTTTAATCGACGTGTATATAGGAAATTTATTCAATGCAAATACTACTATGGAAATAACAATTTCTCATAATTGTTTAGGAAGATTATCTTTTCTGATAGGGAACTTAGATATTTTTATAGGGGAGAATGCAATAAAATTTCCCCTTTGTAACATAGCGTTTCTGACAAAAATATTTTTTCCCTGTACTTAGGCTATGACTCCTCAGGAGTAGTTCGAGAGCTTTAACTCCTACAGATCTAGATAACTTTAGCTTTACAGCACAACTCCAGAAATAAGAAGTCCCTTATTTATACCAGTATTCTGCCTACCTCACAAAAACCTGGCTATCCCTTAGTCAGCTCATTTACCTCTCTCCCAGTTCGAATCTGCTTCCTGAACTTTCAAGCTTAATGGACAATCGCAAAATACACCGATGAACCTACTTCCTAAAAGTGATCTGGATCGTCAGTTGATTTCCAACTAAAAAACTTCTTAAAATACAGAGAGAAAGAATTACAATTCAGTAAAAAAAGTTGTTATAAAACACCAGTTAAAGAAAATTTCAAAAATTACAGTTAAAAATATTGCCTGCAGCAATATACACTTTACATGAACTTTTCAGATGCTTAATGTAATGTAAAGTAATGCAAATAAGTATTAAAACTTTTTCCATGGAATAATCAATATCGTGTATGTACAAATGAAGCATACCAGGAAAAATGGTAGCATAGACAAATGGGTTTGTCTAATGGAAGTAAGTCGAGTAAAACATCTAAAATGGTAAGGTAACTTCTCAGTTTGTAACTCCCATAAAAGCAAGGCATACAATCTCCAATCAGGCAGCCATTTGGAAGTAAAAGGACCGTAATCGATATCCTGTGAAGATTCATTAAAAGCAGGACCTGTTGCTGCTGTTATAGCAAAAATACTTTAGAAGTAATTGCTTAACTTTGCAAAGAAGCAAGTTTCCCCATAGATGAAGGCACTGAAATGTAGATAAATTCCTCTGAATTTGAGTACGACATCAAAGAAATGGAAAAGTATAGTAGCAAAATTATCTAGAGATTCGGTTTGCCACCGTCCAAATAGATATTAATGACAAAGAATCCATCTGGGGTTGTCCAAGTTTCATTAATTGAGCAACCGAAAATATCTGCAGTTACTTTGGATGCCTTTTCCTTCCATGTGGAGATGGGAAGCAGGAAATTTATACGTTCGACTTGTAGCTATTAAGCGTAAGTATATATAAATTGGGAAAAGGAACGTATCTGATGCAAAAGTATAGTACAATTGCAACGTGTACTCCTAACCACCACACTCTTAAACTTATCTTGATTGATTTATCTTTGTACGGAAGTTTCTGGGCTGCTGTTGAAGACTAAATGAATATTTAAAACTCCGACGCGTAACATTCTTTTTTATGAAAAAGCAAAGGAAATTACTTCAAAAGTCAAGTGTAATTTTGGTGGAAAATTCTCATCAAAAAGTTCCGCATGTATCAGCCCTTGTATTAATTTTCAATATCAAAAATTTTCTTGAGCAGAAAGTTTAAGATTGCAAAATTAGATTTTCAATATAATTGTGAAGGGCACAGTATGCTATATCTGTCCATATGAGCAAGGGCAAAGTCTCCTGAAGTTTACCTGATGCTGATACAAGTGGGCGTAATTAAAAACATTTAAGTGGATTTTTTACAAAAGCGATTTATATGGGTATTTCCCATAAAAATGTCAAAGTAGTCCTAGAAATCCTAACTCATAGAAATTTAAGTCCCTTTAGATGATAAGTACTAATATTCTTATAATGAGAACATTCTAAGATGATCTAAGAGATTATTAAAAAAGAGATATTTCACAGATTTTTGGCACAACACTTGGAGGAGTATCTTTCTTTTCGCCGACATTTTAGTACGAAATCAGATCTATAATTTTAAATGAAATGAAATGAAATGAAATTTTCAGAGACAAACACTTCTTGTTTATTCCACAACGTATATTTTATTTTCAAATATAACTGCCAACGCGTTTCGTCAGTTTATGACACCATCAGGAATCTCGTTGTACTAAACTATGAATAACACAGGCCTGCAAAATTGAAGTTTTTGAAAAATACAAAAGAAGTTTGGTGTGCAGATTTTGAAAATTACCTCCATTTTTTTCCGTCATGTCAGGATTTTTTGTAAAATCGATATCGATATTTTTGCTAAAATCCTATTTGAAAAGGAATTCTCTCGAACAGTTTTGCATGTACTATCTGGCAAAAGTGGTTTTAATCAATTTAAATCTATGTAAAATAAAATCGAATGCTGACACGATTATTTTTTTATAGGTTTAAATGGATTAAAACCACTCTTGCCAGATCGCACGAGCCGCCTCTGGTCGAGAGAAAAACAAAAAGTTCCCTTGGGTTTAAACTTTGTACATCAAATTATGCTGTAGTTTTTAGAAGAAAAACACAAACATACTATTTTAATTTGTTTTTATTAAGGTAACTTATGTACGTGTACATGAAAGTTTGAAACAAATTTTAAACTGGGCAAAAAATAAAACAAAACAAAGAAAAAAAGTAGTCGGCGAGCATGTTCTTGTCCCATCTTCCTTGATATTTGCGCTTCATATCTTTGATGTCTTGACGGAATCTTTCACCTTGTTCTTCGCTGACTGATCCTAAATTTTCGGGGAAATAGTCCAGTTGTGAGTACAGAAAATATATTTTGACACTCATTGAGCAACCTAACGCTTGAAATTATAATAAAATTATAATCTAAGCTGTATACCAGACACTTATGACCTACTAATTACATAAACACATTTTATTAGCTTATATGTAAGTTCCGCTAGAGATCACGAAATCATTCCGATAGCCAAAGTCGAACTTAAGATTGACTACCATTCCCTTTATAAATCATGGTATCGTTTGTATGTCGTTTAGCATTCTGAAGGGCATTTGGAAGAAGACGCGGCTATTTAAGAAGCCCTCAGTAGATCTGTGTTTAAGAATATGCTGCTGTCACATAAGTTCAAGGAGATGGTCGGAATCGGAAATCGGTCCAGGACTACAATTGCATACAATTCACGCTAATCATAGAGCATCATAAGCATTTCTATTTGCAGAAAAGACTCGAAGGTAAGAAGGTTTCTATACGCGCAAACTCCGTTTTCCATCATGGTTGGATTAATGTTATAATTAAGGCTTTTAATTGGAAACCGGAATTGTGTTGTTAATGAATTTTTGAAAGCTTAATTGCACAATTTAAAAGTTTGTTCGCTTCTACATGAAAAGGAAGGTTGGAATTATATGAGAAATCAGTGCTAATTTTTGACTTATTTACTCAGCACATAATAAAATAAAATACACATATGTAATTCAGATCTAAATTTAGGATTATTTCAATATTTTGAATTTAGAATTGTTTGTAAGATAGTTATTTGTTGGTCAGATAATGTTGAGCTTTAATGGGATTAAAGCAAAGTTGGAACGAGAAAAACGTTGTCTGCAGATGTCTATCAAAAAAGTAGGTCTTATATTGGCACATTTGATAAACAAGTTCTTCTATAGTTTGCTGTCATATCACCAGAAACTTTAGTCTAACCTCTATCTCAATCATCATCTAAGGAACATACGTTGCAAGGATTTCTTGATTTTGCACAATTCGTTCTGTTTTGTTAATTACATAGGAGACATGATCGTTTTCAAAATACTGACCCTTATTCTTTTGGTCGTCTCATAGGTTGAAGACCATAGATATTTTACTCAACATGGTTTGTGTATCATATATCAAGAAATGAGATTCCTTGTTTATTGAAAACTCGTTGCTGGATACTGCCGCTACGGTCCAGACCATGTGGTGGGCTTCCAACGATGACTCCAAGAAATTTTGATCTTCTCGAAACTTTCCACTTCATCTTGCCTTCCTGTTTTCTTGTACAACTTCTAATTCTGTACCACAGGCACCGAGAAAAAATATGTGCTTTCTCGCCAAATCCGACCTTTGACAAGATGTTACCCGAAGGCGATCTTTATGGTGGGTTTGGATGTACGGGCTTATAGCAAACCCTCAAGATAAGTCTATTTCCTTCTTCGTTGCAAGAGATATTCAATTCAAAAATATGTGTTCTGATGTATCTTGGAGAATAGACGTGTTATCCGGGTTTGCAAAAACTTTGTCATAAACGGTGCTATTTTCTAAAAAAAAGTATTACAAGATTAATAATCTCGTTTTACATAGAGCGTTTGTGTGGTGATTGTGATTTTTGGAGTGAAGCATACAATTACATACATACATATTCCCCAAAAGTTAATAATATCCAAGCAAGTGTTTCTTTTTATAATAATGAGTTTCCCTTCTAACCCAGAAGGCGCACTTCTCAGCGAGGTGCCAAGACACGTTTACCCATCTCCGCATAAGCGTTCACACATTTCAGAGAAATGTGTTAAGATTATGCTCCCCGACAAGCATGCAAAACTATTAGTGAGGTTAGACAAATTAAGGACAAGGAGTCGTTAGTAGATTAAATATTAGCCCAGGAAAAATTTAACGTTATCACAAGGCAGTTACAAGACCGCATGTAGGCGTCTTTTAAGCACGTCTTTGGACACGTTTAAGTCGAAGTGTTCCGCAATGCGGTTCACTGCCATACACATGCGGTTAATGGGTTCATGTTTACCGTAGTTAGTTCTGCAGGAGTTAATGTGAAGGAGAGGGATAGCTCTCAGGTTGTGAGTGTTAGCCCTGAAGGATACCCTGCCCCGGAGCTCCCAAGAGTCAATATTATCGTCCATCGGCCAGGCCGAGAAGATTTAGACGCTCGCGATAAGGTGGAAGGATCATAGGATCGTTGCAAGGCAAATCTCTGAGAGCGAATCTAACGAATCTACGCTGAACCGACTCGATGCGTTCGACGTGCACGGCATAGAAAGGATTCCATACCTGAGACGCGTGCTCAATCAATGGTCTGACGAATGAACTGTATAATGTTAATGAAACCTGACGGTCAGAGAACTCCCCAGACCAGCGCATAATGAAACCAAGCATGGAATTACCCTTGCACACTATGTGGTTAATATGGGAAATAAAATCGAGTTTTGGGTCAAGCCTCACGCCAAGGTCGACAACAGACTGCACGCGAAGGATGTTGGCCGCGGCAAATGCGTAGTCGTAGCTAATAGTATCGCGTCTTCAACTGAATTATAGATTGAAACTGCCTTGATTCTCTTGAGAAAACTTTAGAGTTGGTTTTCGGAAATGGTACAGGACCTTAACAGCACTACTCAAAGTGTCTGAGGATATTCGAAATAACGTTTTCAGAAAACCATAAAATAATATGCATGAAAAATAACTATAACATGACGAAAACCCGCAATATTATTGTATTGATATCTAAAAAAGTTTCAAACACAAATTACTTACAACAGAATTGCAAAATAAGGTCGGTGCAAAGAAAATGGTTTAAAACTTGGTGTTGGTTTCGATTTCAACTCTTTTGCTGGTCAAACATTTACATGAAGTAAGGAACTTGGCCTCCTTTTTCAACATTATGTTTTTGGTGGGATTTCATTGCTTTTTTTCAAGTGGGTAGAAGTTTCTAGGCCGGCTAGAATAAAAATTTAATACGGAACCCTCTATGCGCGAGCCAGACTCACACTTGACCATTTTTTAATTTTTCCTTTAGTTTCATGCTAATGTCTAGCTTCGTGCCAAATTTCAAGTTTCTAGGCCTACTAGAAGTCCCTAATCATTTTGATTAACTCTAAGTGAGTGAGTCAGTCAGTCAGTGACAGTTTAGCTATTTTGAAAAGTCCATAACTTCGAATCTATTAAAGCTACAGTTATGAAATTTGGTATTCGAACTAACAGCAGTCATGGTATTATGTATGTGAAGTTTGATTCGATTTCGTGTGACAAATAGTTAGATACAGGGTGGTCAAAAGTAGCTCGAAGCGGTTCGGGTAAATAGTGCACGGCGTACGTGCGGCCTCTTGCTGGAACTCGGCCTGCGCACTGCCGTGCGCTTAGATTTCGACATTAATCTTTTTGGGTAACATTTGTAACACAAATAATTTCTGCATTGATTTAGATAAATTTACCAATTTCAAAATGAAGACCAAAATATGGCAGATTAAAACTGGAAAAATTAATTGGTGATTGCGTAAAAATTTCGAGTTTTCTGGTTTTTTATTGCAGGAAAAAATTGGGGAAAACCACGGTTTTGCGGGAGGTCATGACCCCCTTATCCCGCTCCTGATCCGCACT